>JAODPA010027843.1:0-25318 GCA_025585075.1 Nepenthes mirabilis
GCCACGCTGTAAATTCGATTTCCTTCAAAATTTCATCATCTATAATTATTTTAAAATACACTCAATTAATTTAAAATTACAATTAATATCAAAATAAATTAAATAGGGATCCAGGTATTACAACATCACTCTAAGTTGAGAATTAATTTGAACCTTATTTTTGATAAGTGCCTTTAAGGCTATTCCATTGAAACTTGTGAATAAGAAGGATTCCAACATAAAGAAACATATGACGATGAAGAAGCCATTTAAGCCTACAAGCCTAATAAAGGAGAGGAAGATGCATTTTTATTTGATGATAATAAATATTAGTTTTTACTATGAGTATTTTGCGAATAATATATCTTTATGTTCTTAATTGAATAATGAGTTCATGGCTATTGTTCAGGAATAATTTTTGGTGTTTTTGATTATATTATTAGTAAATGAATGCAGCACTTCAAACAAACTTACCCTATGGACCCTTTGTTCCTTTAATAACATTGATTTATAGGATAACAAGCAATTAACTCTACCTTATTATAACAACAAAATTGGGAACTCCCATTTAAAACAATAGGGCTCTTGCAACTTCCAAACTTTTGACTATTTTATCTCTGTCACTTCATTTTGTCAGGAGTGTTAGGATGATGAATGGTGAACAATCTCTTGTTTAGGCATAAATAAATCAAGGGAAACATGTATGTACTAATGTGTCAATGGCATTATTACAACAAATATGGAGAGAACTAGAGATTAATTCTTAATTCAGCATAGAATACACAGAGAATGGAACATTAAATAAGTGTAATTTTTAATAGCATATGACCAAGTAATTAAAGGTATCAAAAAAGCAAAAAATATAACTTAGACAAGTTATCCATATATATGAATGAACTTACTCAATAGGAGCAAATGTTCATTTATTAACTTTGGAACAATATGACGTACGATGGCATTTTGTAAATTGATACAACTTACCAAACAAACCAATATCACAATTAAAACTAAGATAACCTTTTAAGACTAGCTAGTGAATGATAACATAACTGACATTGAAGCTTAAGAGGTGTAAGAATGACATTGCAACAAACATAGAAAGTGGCCCTCCGTCGAACACATTGAAACTTTTTAATTCACATAGTCCTTGCTAAAGATTCCCCTCTTTGTAAGATCTCAAAGTTAACAATTATGGAAGAACACATCGCAATTATTATGATATTGGCCTGGCATGAAACATTGGTTGATGATATATATTGGTATCTAGTCCATTTGATACAAATATTTTTCAATATTATGATAAAATTGCGATATATCACCTGCATGGGTGATATATCTACCGATACTAAACATATTGACTGCCACACATAATATTTTTTGATATTTTTTTTAGGTTCTAATTTACAAAAAATTATTAAATACTTCTAATACTAGTACATGTCACCTAATAAAGTCATGACTAAGATCGATACTGATATTTTCATTCATGGCTATTAGATAAACTTGCAAACATATTTCAATGAAAATTTAGCAAGTGTAAACAAAATGAAAGTGTAGCATCCGTGTCAAGGAGATAAAACCAATCTCCTTACCTTCACAAAAGATTCATCAACCAAAGTAAAATAAGTAGCATCAGAGCATAGTATGTATTTAGACATGATACATGGTGTTCTATTCATATGATATTAAGGCATCTGATTCAATGAGCATGGTTCGAGAAGATGTTGAGAAATAAACATTGGGGTGCCTGTCCAAACAAAAAGAACTATAGAAGAGTGAGTTTGATTAGCAAATAATCATGAATAGGCCTTTCTTAATAGGATAGCTATCTACTCCAAATCTTGAGCAGGCAGGGTACTAATGTCAACCTCATAGGCAAACAACAATAACTTGTCCACAATTTTTTCCATAGTCAATTATGGTGTAATCCCTATAAATATATTGCATTGACATTTTCCTAGTTTGGGAGATATTAGTGTCTAATTTTTTAGCTTTATAATTAAGATACAACTACTCTATATAATAAAAAGAACCCTAATAATGCGAGGCACGCAATTCAAATTATGTCTTTAACATGGTATTAGAGCTACACAAAACCCTGGTTCTCTAATCTTCTTACCTCTTATTCTCCGATTGCTGAAATTCTTAGTTACCTTGAATGACTCCTTTGATTTCTTCTAGGATTTTGAATCAAAGGTTATAATTGGTTTGAGCTCTCTTAATTGTGGTCTTTGTGGTAGAAGTTTTGAAATTACACAGGATCACCTTTTCGTGGATATTAGAACTCTTGTGCCTCTTCAGTTGCAGGAGTTCTCATGGACTTCCGTTCTTCTTCATGGAATTAGAATTGTAGCAATCAAAAGTTCTCTTGAATTTTTGGGGACATTTCTTGTTCTTCTCGCAGACATCTCTTCTTTTTTGTAGAATTAGAATCATAGGAATCACTGGTGCTCTCCTCTTCTCTGTGTAATTAGAATTGCATGGTTCTAATCTCTCTCTGTCTCTTGTTGCCACAATCAATTTGTGAATTTCTTGATTTTAATCTTGAGGAGATTAAAATCGCACGGGTGCTCCTCTTTCAGATCATTGATATTAACATTTTTTAGCATTAATCTGAAATGATAGTGATTATTATCTATTAGCTTAATGGCAATTAGTAATTCAGAATTATTTAGTATATGCTTCACGGCAAAAAAAAAAAAAAAAATTATTTTGTGTGGAAATTTCAATTTTGGTTATTTGTCATGGAAAAAACCTATAGGGTCATATTGATGGTAGTAATTCAGCTCCTAAGTATCCTTAAAAATTAGTTTTTTGAAAAGTTAAAGATTCTATAGTTATAACATAAATCCTAGGATCTATGGATCCACTTATTAACTACATCCATGACTTTGTAGTACCACTAAAAATATGTGGTAGTATTCAAAAGAAGTTTATCATCAGGAGGACAACATAACAAGATGATTTCAGTTAGAATATGAAATTGTTAGTTATATTCAAGGTGATCTATCCATTTAGGACTATCTTTTCAGGTTTCAAAACTTATGGTCGAATTTTCTACTATGATTTGTGTTCAAGTACCAAACAAATCTCTCTTGGACATCCAGACAATTCATAAACAAAGTGAGATCAATTTTTGTTAAAGATTTGTCTTAAATTCAGGGTAGCTTGTTCTAACTTGATGAATCGTACTCCACCCTCATTAGCTGTATGCTTTGGGGAGTCACTTCGCGAAGAACATTGCAACACAAGTTACTTTCAACAAGAGAAAATGTCTCCTAATGCAGTTGCCTATGCCACATGGGAAAAGAAAATATGGGGATATGCATACAATGCAATGCTACAATTGTAATGAATATAGTCATATTGCTGTTGTGGAAGAAATACATGCAACAATTGTAAGAAGAGGATATAATATCATAGATTACCCTAGAGGATATAATATCATAGATTGCCCTACCCATCTCCAAAATTTCCAAAATAATGCTTATAAGGCTTTAGTGGGTTTATCTTTAGTTGGTTTTACCATAGGAGGTCAACCTATGCTCACTCTAAAAATAGTTTAGAAGATGATTTCCTTAGCTTTCTCAACCTTGGAACTTCAAGATAGAGGTACACTACCATTTTTGTTTTAGCTTGTTGACTCTAGCACATTAGATTATATGACCAGTTTTTCAGACACTTTCAGCAATGTTAGGCCATATCATGGTCCTTCCTACATTCAAATTACCAATGGTAGTCAATTACCTGTTCACACGGTTGGTTATATTAATTTTGCAGTCACTATTATGTTTTTCTCTCCTGTACTCTTTACCAACTTATTTGTATGAGACAATTAGTTGATAATAATTGTGACATTTGATTTCTTGTAATCGCTGTCTTATACAAGATCTAATGATAGGGAGGATACTTGTGAAAGGGCATAAAGTTAGATGACTATTTCCTCTAAAATTTTATATTTCTCATTTTATTTTCTTAGCTTGTACTATTGCTATAACAATTGGTGTGCCAATGGTACAAAAGTTTTAGATATCCTAATTCTGTTATTTTATCTCATCTCATGAACTCTAATGTGTTAAGCAATAATGATCAACTTTTTCCTAAGCAATAATTAGAAAGAGTATCGAAATATACCACTGAAAGACTCTACTGCAACCAAGATGGGCTATTTCTCCACATGCAAGCTTGAAAAAAGTAAGCCTCTTATGTTTCCCTCTGACAATAGTTTTACCACAGATTGTTTTGAATTAATCCATAGTGATGTATGGGGTATCACCTGTATTATTATCTCATTCAAATTACAAATATTTTGTGACGTTCATTAATGATTATAACAAGTTCACCTATATTTTTTTCTTCGCTTTAAGTCTGAAATATTTTCTATCTTCTAAAGATTTATGGCCTACATCAAAACTCAATTTTTGTCGAACATTAAAAAATAAGGTTAGATTCTGGTGATAAATATATCTCTCATTAATTTCTTAATTTTCTTCAACAAAACAGAATCCATTCCTGACGTTCTTGTCCATGTATATCGCAACAAAATGGGATCATTGAACGGAAAAATGCCACCTTCTTAATGTTGTTCGTATGTTGTTACTTGAATCTTCTGCTTCATCTGAATTTTGAGTTGAAACATTGTCTATAACAATTTATTTAATTAATCGATTATACTCATGTTCCTTAAATTTTGAGACTCTTGTTATCACCTCTACCATAAGCATCCTAAGTATCTTCATTTGCATACATTTGGCCATATTTTCCTTGTCTATATGTCATCCCATGAATGACATAAACTTTTTGCTCAATCTATTAAATGTGCATTCTTGGGGAACAACATCTCACACAAGGGCTATATTTGCTAGGATTTCCACAGTCCAAAAAATTGGTATTTTACGATATTTATTTTTTAAAAGTCAATCTTTCTTTTGTAACTTATGTTGAGTCACTACTTGAGCTATCTTCTCTTCCCTGATTTGATGATGAGACGTTTACTCTTGTAAGATTCAAGCCTAACCTCATATATCAAAGCAAACGTCCGACTTTGCTACTTCTTGAGTTTGATCAATTATCTAAACCGGTACCTAATGTTCCACCCTTAGAAGACATATCTTCTGGCTGTACTCCATAATGGTCTACTGGAAACTTTCACCCTCTGAATTTTATGGCTTTTATGATTCTTCAACCCATGATACATTAACCTCTATTCTTGTTCCCTCATGATATGCAGAGGCTATTAAACATGAATGTTGGTGGGAGGCAATACAAGAAGAATTTCTGGCTCTTCAGACTAGACATACATGGGATACTGTTACTTGTCCTCCTTATGTTAAACCCATTCAATGCAAATAGATTAATTCAATGAAACAATGCTCCGACAGCACTATAGAACACTATAAGGCATATTTGGTTGACTTGGGTAAATAACAAGAATATGGGATGGACAATAAGGAGACTTTTGCCCTCATTGTTAAAATGACTACTTCAAAACAATTATTTCCATTGCAACATTACTATGGTAGTCACTTCATTGTGAATGTTAAAATTGTATTTCTCCGTGGCAATCTCAGAGAAGACATTTACATGACTCTTCCGCCCAATTTGATATCACTTGATCTTTGGATATCTATAAATTAAGGCGATCACTATATGGACCGAAATAGGCTCCATGAGCATGGTTTGACAGATTTAAATCCACACTACTCCAATTTTTATTTACTCAATGCCACTATGATTCATCTCTATTTCTCTCCAAAACATCTACTGTTATTATTCTTCTTATTTATGTTGATAATATTATTATTACAAAAACAAGCTCTGACTTGATCAGTTGTCTATAGCAACCCCTTCAAACCTTCTTTCATATGAAGTATCTTAGTCCTCTTATGTACTTCCTCGAATTAGAAGTCTACACTGATTTGTCATGTATATTCTTAAATCAATATAAGTATACCGAAGACTTGATAACTTTGGTAGGTCTTCAAGATACATTTTCAGTCAAAACTCCTCTAGAAGTCAATATAAATCATTGCTAGGACGAGAGTGACATTCTTCCTAATCTAGCCATGTTTCGGCAACTCGTTGATAGCCTAAATTATTTGACCATTACTTAGTCTGACATCTTATCTGTTGTTTGACAAGTTAGTCAATATTGCACAATCTATGGCACTCACATTTAGCAATAGTTTGTCAAATTATCCAATATTTTCATGGGTCATCTAATTATGGGTTATTGTTTCCAGTCAACTCACTTCTTTGTCTTATTGCTTACAGTGTAGCTTATTGAGCCAGATGTCCTCATATTAGGTGATCTATCACTAGTTGGTATATATTTCTTAGCAACTCTTTAATTTCATAGAAGAGTAACAAAATATGATTGTGTTTCTAAATCTTCTACTAAATTTGAATACTGTACTATGTCTGTAGCATCTTTTGAGATTGTGTGGCTTCATAACTTCAATTAGTTTGATTTCACTTCACTTCATGATGATAATATTAGTGCCATGCAATTTCCAACTAATCCAATGTATCATGAATTCACAAACCATGTTGAAGTCCGTTGTCAATATATTAGAGAGGTATAATAGCATTATCTCTCATCGTCATATTTCAACAAATCTCTAAAATGCTGATATATTCACCAAAGCTATGACATGTCAGCAACATCAGTTTTTTGTAAAAATTAATACTTTTTGATTGATTAGTATCAATTTGAGGAAATGACAAGAATAATTTGTCCACAATTCATGCATAGTCAATTATGGTATAATTTTTGTAAATACATTGTATTGATACTTTTCTTAATTAGAGAAATATAATTGGTTGATTTTCAACCTTATACTTGTAACACAATTACAATATATAATAAAAACCTTACATAAGAGGCACGTAATTCAAATTAAGTATTCAATATAGGTGATCATGGCATGCTAATTAGAAGTGCTAGTCGGCTTCCCAAATAGTGCGAGCTCTTAACTCATGCATGACGAACTCTACCATAAGAAAAATATACCAGTTTCCAACACTCCTTCTATTACTATGATGACCACAGGTTATCCCCAACCAACCACCACCTCAGCAGCCTAATTCTGTATGGCTCACCAAAGTTGTCTAATCACCTAAACAGCTAATATAGAGTGTGATGTGACATGATCAACACATAGAATTTGAGTAAATTCATCAGTCAAAGAAGTCAACTCTAAGCATGTGGGATCTCAGGTTTCAACCTTGTAAGGAAATGAAGAAATCTATCTACTAATATTGCTCATGCATTTGCCTCACATCTACAATAATTTGCATGAAAACATTTTGCTCTTCATAGAATATTTTAAAGTCCAAAGTAATTTGTCACACTCCAAATTGTTGATCCACATAAAAGACTTGCATGTATTAAAAATTTTAGGAGTGTTATATTTTTCAAAATAGAAAATTGGATGATTTCCTGCTAGTCCTTTATAGTATTTCTGTATTCCTAAAACAACCACGTTCTACTCCCTTAGATTATTCATCTAAGCATACATCTTCATGAACCACATTACTGCCTCAAGATGATTAGACATAGGATTGGGTGGTTATTTTCCTTTTCAATTTCTCAGATTGCAGGAAGAACATTTTCCTCCACTGCTAATAGTATAATCGATCTAGTCGTTGATCATTAATATGAGAAGATATGATAGTAATGATCTTTAGAGCACTCAGTTTCATATCTTGTAACTATTGATAATCAGTTAAATACAATACCAACTCGGTAGAATATAGTCTAGAGGCAATCCAAAACCAATTCTACCAACAAGCAAAACCAAGCAAAGATAACAGAACTTCTATTCGAAATGTAAACAGTCACCATTGATGACATCACAGTATCGCTAAGCTTGTTTAATGGATATTAGGTTGGTGAAACTATCCTTGTAGCTAAAGTGGGGCATGCTCAAGTGGTAAGACAACGGGTTTTGGCACCAATATGCAAAGGTTAAAATTCTTCCATCCTAAAGTTAGTACCACCAAGTTTAGATCGATAACCGCGGCTAATAATTGCTACGGAATAGAGTACATAGGCAAGAATAGATTCTATCCCTACAAAGAAATAACAAAGTAGCAAACAAATATTGTAATCCACAAAAAATAGTAGTAGAGGTGTTGGAACTAGTATTTGGGATTCCATATGACCTGGGGAATGATAAAAGATGAAACTTATAGTAAAACTTAGACATTTTCATAATAACAGATATTTCCTGGGAAAACCTAAGAAAACAAAGCCGAACAGGTGAAGGTCTATACTTACAAACCAAAGCAGACAATACATTATCATATTAACTCAAATTGCTACATAACTGTACTGGAGATGTTTCCACCTAGAAGTGTCCGAATATGAGTCGAGCCAGTCGTGAGCCATACTATGCATGATGAAGACATCGTTCCTTAAGCAAGGTGAATGTAGGTGCTAGTGTCTAAGATTCCACATCACTTGAGGAAGGAGAATAGGTGAGTCTTATACTAAGGTTTAGACATCTTCATAATAATAATCCTTTTTTGGGAAAGCCTAGAACAAAGATGTGTGGATACAAGCCCGTACCTGCAGTTCAAAATAGGCAATATATTATTATATGGATTCGATTGTTATAAGAAGCACTAGAAAAAACTGACCATCCAAACGGGCTAAAAAGAATAAGGCATGGAGTGCCCACCATTCATATGAGCTTAAGTAAAAGAGTAATAGAAAATCCTTGCTTATGTCAAGAGTTGACGAGGAACATAAAGGTTATGCATCACATATCACTGTACCATTTTATACAATAAAAATTGACTATACATTGCTGAGATTTCTCCAAGCCAAGGCTAGCCGTACTCAACATGATGATCCAATAGCTCAGTCTTATATATTTAGCCATACAAAGCTAGTAAGTCAAACCTCTCTTAAATGAGTCTCGCATCATCAACCATAATTTTATTACTTCCACAACTCTTAGTCAAACAGGTAATAACATATCAATTGCTTTTCGGCATTCTTACCATCAAGCTAACACTTACTCTATTGATAGGTTTTCATGTCTCACTTGGTGATTGCTCGTATGAAGTCATTATAAGCACCTTGTCACATGGTGCACTCTGCTCTAATCCATCGCTAAAAACTCATTGTTTCACACATATGCGCCACTCATATCCATTAAATACTATCCCTGATACTTAGGCACTCAAACCTTATGTCTGATAGTGGTCTTGACACTCATGAAGGAAACATGCTTCACCACATCTTAGTCACCTGATTATATTCTTATGCATCAACCCTTAGATGTTGACAAGTAACATACTCAATAATTATGACACTAAAAAATTAAGTAGCAGGCGTCTCTACCTGTAGCATTGCAAGTGCTTACCAGTCTCGAGACTCCTAGCTTGTCTCTCACCCATGGAATCTCATTCCTTCAAGAGTGGCATACAAAAGCACATCCCAAATGCAACCAATTGTCTAAACTTCTATCCCGGACAATATCCCCATTAACAAGCCCTTTGACTCACTTTGGATAGTGAGTACTTAGCACTCGGCCACATGAAAACTTTCATAGTCCTTGTACATCTTGAGAGCTCATTACCTTTGCATAGTTGCTATATTGGGTGATGCATAGCACCTTGACACTATACAACACCGTCAAGGGTGGTAGAGAACCCGAATACCATGCCCTCTTTGTTGAGGATATTAGACATTTGCAAAATTTTTAGGAGTATACATTGGATTATCTCAACTTTCACTTTAGCGTATTGAATTTTTTTGTATTCCCAAGATTACTAATAAATTCATACAAATAAATTTCATGGATGGGGAAAAATTATTAATTATTTCAACTCTATCAGATTTTAACACCATGCAGACAAGCCATGCAGATAGAAGATGCCAATGTGTACAGCTTATGTATATAAAGACATATATGTAATGTAATGGATTGTCTTCGAGATTCTAAAGATTATAAAATGACCTATAGAATTATAAAAGACAAAAAAGACATATAGTTTATTCTAAAATGTTCTAAAATGGAAAGAGTGATGGGTACACCAATAATGGGCTGGCCCAAAGAAAGGTCAACGGAAGCTCAAGAAGTCTGATCATCATTCTTTGACGGCCCAGTGGGAAAATGGGCCCAGGAATTGAAAAGCCCAGGACGGTCAACTCAAGGTTGACCAGTTTGATTGGGCCTTTAGAAGCTTTGCTACAGTGATGGGCCTATTCCATTCTGGCCCACAACCCATCACTTGATCGCCGGCTATTCTCCCTTCGTTCTCCACGAAGGCGGCCAACACCACTGACGGTCAACTCAGATGTTGACCGTCCGCGCCTTATACATTGAGCCCAAATAACGTCTTTCTACAGTAATGGGCCTACTCCGTTTGGGCCCCCCACTCATCAGACGGCCAATCACAACTTTCCATGCGTCTCTCATGATTTCAACTGAGGCCAAAAGGGATATCAGCAATCTTGACACCTCCCATATAAGGAAGGCGCCCGATTCCTTGCCAGCCAAGGCACCACAACGGTAACATGCTGAGGAGGAAAGAAATCAGTTTGGAAAGTGGACGGCCGTCTCACAAGGCAACAATCCTTCACAACTTGGCAACAGGCATCAACCTCCAGAAGGAAAGCCAGCCAGCAGATCACAAGGACGATCACTCCTTCCAAAGAAGAGGATCGCCATCTGGGCCATAAGAAAAGGCTCTGAATTCACCATCCAAAAAAAGAGAAAGGAGGCTCTCATTCAGACGGAAAAAACCCTAAGTGTTCTGAGAAACGGACTCTCTCTCCCTGGACAGCCAAACTCTCAAACACGATCAAACTCCAAGGCAACGAACGAGTCTCTACAGCCGTTCTCTACCTTCCCACCATCTAAATACGAGAAAGGCCTTGCGTCTCTCTCTGACATCTGGAACAAAACACTCTCTACTCCTCTCCCATTACTCTCACACATTTTCAGTTTCTTCCCTCTTGAAGACTGTTTTACTGACTTGAGCGCCGGAGTATTTTCGGTGGGATTACATCCCGCCGTTAACGCTGACCTCTTGTTTACCTTAGTGGTGTGCAGGATTCGTACTCAGTGAACGGAGCCGGTTCAATCCATCCAAGAGAATCCGAATCTGTTCGAAGTCGAATCCAGGTACGCATCATTGGCGCCGTCTGTGGGAAGCGCTTACGAAAAGCCTACCACAAAAAATCTGCACAAACTCTCTCTGTCACCTTCTGTTTTAACAATGGTGCACATGAGAGCACAAGCTAGCGACCCCGTTAGAGAGACCGCTAACCCCGACCAGGACCATGCTGCTGATGTCCTGGTCAACGGGGCCACAGGCGGAGTTCCACCGCCTTACATTCAACAACTGGTGGAGCAGATGCAGGCTAACAATCGCCTGCTCCAACTGCTTTGTGCACAGAAAGAACAACAACAGCCAGTGGCTCCACCAGCCGCCATTCCCGCTCCTGCCACCAAAAAGGGTGGCCAAAGGAAGAAGAATCCGGCCAAAAGGCCTGCCAAAGCCGGGAACAATCCGGCTCCGGCGTCCTCCCGCGTTCCTGGCCAGAACAGGCCAATGGAACGCTCCGGGAGTACGTCTCCGACAGAGAGCCCAGAAAGAAGAAACCCTCGATACTCTCGGGCAGAAGACCACCACACAGTCCAGGAGCGAGCCTCCAGGACTGCCAGGTCCACTGGAGGCAGCAGCCGACCGGCTGCTGAACCCACCGGGGACAAGACGGAGTTGAGGAATTTCCTCAACTCCAAACGATCCGCAAACGCCACTCGCGCCGATCCGCGAGTGGACCAAATCTGGAACCACGTGTTCCAGAATGACGAGCGCGCCATCGACTTGGACAGATCACCTTTCACTACAGAAATCTTGAGCCGTCCTCTGCCGTCCAAGTTTAAAATGCCGTCCCTTGACTTATACGATGGGGGCAGTGATCCGGTTGACCACCTGGATCACTTCCGCACCCATCTAAGTCTACAAGGGCTAGAAGACTCAGCGATGTGTCGCTGCTTCCCGCTCACGCTGAAGGGAGACGCCAGAATCTGGTTTCACCATCTCCCTTCAGGCACTATTAGCAGTTTCCATGAACTCACGGATCTCTTCCTGGCTCAATACGCTTCGAGCCGACAGGAAGAGAAGCAGCCGTGGCATCTCTCCCACATAAAGCAGAAACCAGGAGAGAACCCATGGGGTTTCCTGGATCGCTTCGCGGCTGAGGCCAGAAGGATCCCCAGGATCACTGAAGAGATGAAGTTGGGCAGCTTCATCTCAGCGCTTACTTTCGGTGACTTCTTCAAGCACCTGGCTCATAAGAACCCTCAGACTTTCCGCGAGGCGGAATCCATCACCAGGGCCTACGCTGCAGCAGAAGAGGCCAACGAGGCAAAACGTCCTGAGCGGGCGGATCAGCCTCGGCCGTTCCCTGGTGAAGGGAAAAGAAAGTACAGTGGCGGAGAACATTCCCGCCAGAAGCAGCGCCGGACTGGGCCCCCAGAACGCAAAGATCACGGGCCCACTACTTTCACGCTCTTGACAGACACGCGTTCCAATGTCCTGATGCAGATTAACGGAGAAAAGTTTTTGAAATGGCCCAAAACGCTGAAGAAAAACTCTGGAAATCAGTCCAAGTACTGTGACTTCCATCGTTCCGCTGGCCACTCAACCGAAGACTGTAAAACACTACAGAGGGAAATCGATGACCTGATTCGCAGAGAACACCTCACCCGATTCGTTAAGGGACCTGGACAGATTCAGGAGCAGCTGATGAGGAGGGGCAGGAGCAGACGCCTCCTCGGAACAGGATCGCGGCAGGAGTAGTTAATATGGTCATCACCCGACCTGCCAGGAGTCCAGCAGACAGCAATGAGCAGCAGACAGCAAGGAGTAGCAGACTGGGAGGAAGAAGCCACGCATTCTTTAAATTGGGCCTAAAAAAGAATCAACTAAAACCTGCTGAAGGACCATTGTATGGCCTTGACAATAAACCAGTGCCCGTTCAAGGGACAATCCAACTGGAAGTCACCCTAGGCACTTACCCGAAAACAGCAAGTCGCGTTCTAACCTTTCTGGTAGTTGACCTGCCCTCAATATACAACGCTATACTAGGCAGATCTTGCCTGGCGACATTCGGGGCAGTTACCTCGATTTCACACATCAAAATGAAATTCCCAACACCCTACGGTGTCGGTGGTGTTAGGTGACCAAGTAATTGGGCGGACATGCTACATGTCCCAGATTGCCCCTAGTGGCAGAACTGGCACGATGGGAGAACTCGATCATCGAGACGAGACCACTCTACAACAGGCGCAACCTGACGAAGCCTGGCGAAGCTACGGATCTGGTCCCACTGGACCCGGGGGAACCGGATAAGTGTGTCCAGATCGGCGGCTCACTCACCGGGCAACTACGCGATGAATTGATCGCGTTTCTACGAAGGAACGCGAACCTTTTTGCTTGGACTCCCGCAGACATGCTTGGGATTTCAGCTGAGGTGATGGTCCACAAGTTGGGCCTTAATCCAGACCGAAAACCGGTCAGACAAAAACGAATGAACCACTCTGTCGAAAAGCTGATCGCCATCCGAGAGGAGGTGAAAAAGCTACTGGACGCTGGGTTTATTAGAAAAGTTCAATACCCGAATTGGCTCTCGAACATCGTCTTGGTCAAAAAGAGCAACGGAAAGTGGCGAATGTGCGTCGATTTTATCGACGTCAACAAGGCCTGCCCGAAAGACAGCTTTCCCTTGCCCCGGATTGACCTGCTGGTTGACTCCACGGCAGGGCATGAGCTGCTAAGCTTCATGGACGCTTATTCAGGCTACAACCAGATTACAATGAGTCCGGAAGACAAGGAGCACACCTCGTTCATGACGGACCAGGGCACCTACTGCTACAAAGTAATGCCCTTTGGACTAAAAAATACTGGAGCAACTTACCAGCGACTAGTCAATAGGATGTTCAAAAAGCAGATTGGTTGCAACATGGAGGTCTACGTCGACGACATGCTCATCAAGAGCAGAGTCACTGGCGACCACATACGTGACCTGAGAGAGTAATTTGAAGTGCTCCGCCAGCACCAAATGAAGCTAAATCCAGCCAAGTGCGTCTACGGGGTAGCCTCTGGGAAGTTCTTCGGTTTCATCGTCTCCCAGCGGGGGATCGAGACAAACCCAGAGAAGATTAAGGCCCTGGCTGACATGGCTCCCCCACAAAACGTAAAAGACGTCCAGTGATTGACTGGGCGGCTGGAAGCATTGTCCCACTTCCTCGCGAAGTCTGGAGACAAGTACCAGCCCTTCTTTAAAGCCCTGAGAGGGACAAAATCCAACGGATTCCAGTGGACGGCTGACTGCCAGTCCGCCTTCAATGAGTTAAAGCAGTACCTGGCCAGCCCACCATTGCTAGCGTCACCCAAGGACGGGGAGGAGTTGTACCTTTACCTGGCAGTATCGGAAGTGTCCCTCAGCTCCGTCCTCGTGCGCCAGGAATCCGATATCCAGCAGCCGGTCTACTATGTAAGCAAAACATTGACCGGCCCCGAAACTCGCTATCCGCGCGCTGAAAAAATGGCACTGGCGCTTGTCTTCGCAGCGCGAAAGTTAAGGCCGTACTTTCAGGCACACCGCATAGTGGTCCTTACTGACCAGCCACTGAAGGGCATACTCCAGAAACCTGACGTTTCTGGACGGCTCGTGAAGTGGGCTATTGAATTGGGTGAGTTCGACATCGAATTCAGGCCCAGACCTGCCATAAAGGCGCAGGCTCTGGCTGACTTCATCGTTGAGACCACGACCCCAATTCACGAGGAACAGCCCGCAGAAAACGAAGAACAACCCAACGAGGTCCCAGAATGGGCACTCCACGTGGACGGATCGTCCACGGACAGTGGCAGCGGAGCAGGGGTGATCCTAACGACCCCCGATGGATTCGAAATCAAGTATTCCCTGAAACTTGATTTCCCAGCGACCAACAACGTCGCTGAGTACGAAGCCCTGCTAGCTGGCTTGCGGTTAGCAAAGGAGTGCTCTGCCAAGAGGTTGGCGGTTCACAGCGACTCCGAACTAATCGTCAACCAAGTCAACGGGGGCTTCGAGGCAAACAACCCTTCCTTGGCCAGATACCTGGCAAAGGCAAATGAGGCCATCCAGGGTTTTGACAAACTAACCCTGGCTCACGTTCCTCGAACTGAAAATTGAAAGGCAGACCGGCTGGCAAGAGCAGCTGCTACCGAGAACCCAGAGCAGTATTCGAGGGACATGCGGGAGACTCTGAAAGCTCTGAGCATAGAAAAACAGGAGGCGATGCAGATTTTCGAAACAGAAAACTGGATGACGCCCTACCTTAGATACTTAGCTGACGGATCACTCCCAGAGGACGCCGAGAAAGCCAAGCGGATTAAAAAGACGGCCAGCTTGTACACGGTAGTCGATGGGCGGCTGTATCGCCGCGGATACTCGACTCCGTACCTCCGCTGTCTATCTCCCGAGGAGGCCGACTACGCGCTGAGCGAAGTCCACCTCGGGATCTGTGGATCACACGTAGGCGGGAAAAACCTGGCCTTCAAGATCATGCGACAGGGCTACTATTGGCCCTCGATAAAAAAAGACGCGCTCGAGTTTGTGAAGAAATGTGAAAGCTGCCAGCTTCATGGAAACCTTCACCACCAACCGTCCGCGGACCTGAAGTCACTCCAGGCTCCATGGCCCTTCGCACAACGGGGGCTTGATATACTCGGCCCATTTTCCATTGCTACGGGGCAGAGAAAGTTTATCATCGCGGGCATCGACTACTTCACTAAGTGGGTCGAGCCTGCCCCACTTTCGAAAATCACAGAACACAATGCTTTGGAGTTCCTTCGCCAGAGTATTGTCTGTAGGTTTGGCGTCCCAGAGGTTATGGTAACTGACAACGGGACCCAATTTTAAGGAAAACGCTTCACCAAGTATTGCACCAGCCTTGGGATCAAGCTGGTCCACACTTCGGTGGCATACCCCCAGGCCAACGGGCAGGTAGAGGTTACAAACCGTATGCTACTCCACAAGTTAAAAACTAAGTTGGAGGACGCCGGGGGCTCATGGGCTGACGAGCACCCATCCGTTCTCTGGTCTTATCGTACAACCCTGAAGGAACCAATGCGCGAGACACCCTTCAGCCTCTGTTATGGGACTGAAGCGGTAATCCCTGTCGAAGTCGGGCTCCCAAGTCTCAGGGTGGAGTCCTTCGACCTACAGACCAACTCCCAAAAAATCAGGGAGCACTTAGACTTGCTAGAGGAAGCCCGTGACACCGCCAGAATACGGACAGCAGCGTACCAATACCGAGTTGCCAGGTACTACAATAAAAAGGTAAAAGCCCGACAATTCGACGTTGGGGACTTGGTCCTACGAGGCATCGAGGCCACAGGCAAGTTGGCCGGCCGAAACAAACTCTCTCCCAACGGGAGGGACCTTTTATTGTCTCCGTCATCCTGCGCAACTGAGCGTATAAACTCTGGGACCATGACGGAAAGTTGGTCCCACGAACGTGGAACGCAGCCCACCTGAAACGCTACTTCCAATAGGGAGCCCAGGTATGCACAGACTCACTCATGTGCATCCATTCGCGTGCTTGTATAATTTTGTAAAATAAGGAGTTTACTTAGCATATAGAATCCTAGGTCTTGCATATATTAATTGTGTTTGCCTTGTAGGTTTTTACCCGACCTTGACTGCCCCTAAGTCGGGAGGGTCTTCACCCTCTCGTTAAACCCTAGTCATCTAGGTGGCCCAAAAAGTGGTCTGAAACCCTGGTCATCCAGGTGGCCCGTAAGCGGTCTTAAACCCCAGTCATCTAGGTGGTCCATGAGCGGTTTAAAACCCTGGTCATCCAGGTGGCTCATGAGCGGTCTGAAACCTTGGTCATCCAAGTGGCCCATGAGCGGTCTGAAACCTCGGTCATCCGAGCGGCCCAATAGCGGTCGTACTAAACCTTGGTCATCCAAGTGGCCCATAGCGGTCTAAAAACCTTAGGGGGCAAGAATGGCACACGCGACGACCTCCTTTCGGGGAGCAGCAACGTCAGTCAACGACGGTCGAAGGGAGAAACACCTCTTCTCCAACACAGGCAGCCCAAGTCGTCACTTGCACGGCGCCGCCAGGCTGGTTTTTGCAACCGCCTGCTCAGCTTAAGGATCTTACTCCTTAGGCAGCCAGCCAACCAAGTTGGCTACCCCACGCACTAACCTTCTCGACGAAAGGATAGCGTGGATAAACAAAAACGAGAAGCATTCCTTCTCTAACGCTGACTGCCCCAATTTCTACTTGGACAGCACCGCAGGGTTGGTTAATGCAACCACCTGCTAAGCCTGGGGGCTCAACTCCTTAGGCAACCAAGCAACGGTTGCTTCTCTAACGCAGCAACATAAGCATACACAAAGCAATAAAAGATAATGGACACCGAGTTGAAAAGAACTTCCATTTTATTGCTTACTAAGTGTGTTACAATTTACATAAAGTCCAGAAAAGCAAAAGAAGCACAAAAGGCTACAGGGGCGGTGGACCACCCTGGCTGTCTCGGGGCTCTCCCACCAGATCTTCTTTGCGTTGCGCTGCGCGGTTCCTTTGATTAATGAACTCCACTGGGAAGTCAGGAACGACCAACCGCGCGACGTTACGTCCGATGTTGAGCCCATCCAACAGCCGGGCATGTAGTGCGCCCCCGACCTCATAGAGGCTAATCCGAGTAGCCAGCTCGCTCTCTGCGGCGGCGGCTCGATCTGCGAGGCGTTTGTTACTCGTTTTCATTCGGCCATCCTCTTCCTTTAGGCGAGCAACCTCCGCCTTCAGCTCGGCGTTCTCCGTCTCCACACCCGCCATGACAGCCTCAAGAGTAGTTGTCTGCTCGCGGAGCTCTCCTCCTGAGGCGGCCAGCTTGGCGTCTAGCCAGGCTATCTCAGCCTCCCGGTCCGCAATGATGCGATCGCGTTGTTCCATTTCCCGGGAGACAGCTGGAGCCAATCTTCTTGCCTGTACCGGACAAAAACAAAATGTGAGTTCATAAACATAAAGAAAAAATACAAGGGAGCCGTTGCAGAGGTCATACCTCGTAAGTCTTCCTGTAGGACCTCACAGGTCTGGACTCCAGGCCTGGTCCAACTGGTGGTGGGATCGGAGATGTTGAGCCAGGAGCACCCTCTCGCGCCGAATACGCCGCTGCCTCATCCAAAATGCGATCCAAAAACTCATCATCATCAACGGCAGCGGCGGGCTCCTCTCCTGCAGCCACTGGAGTAGTCGCAGCGGGTTTTTTCCTCCTGGCTGCCTTTGGAGCAGCTACTGGTGGATCGGCCCTCGTCGACGGCTCCACAATATAAACGCGCGAACCCTCAGGCATGTCGCGAGCTGGCTCCTCCGCCGATTCCATCCAGGCAGCGCCTGGAACCACCTTCACCACAGGTTGGGCCAGAATAACTCCTCCGGCATCCGCCAGCCTGTCCTCAACGGACCTCTCCGCTCCAGAAGTGCTGCCGGGTCTGCCGCAGATCCCGGCAGCCACAAGGTCAATTTGCGACGAAGACGATGAGGGCGTAGTAGTTGCCCTCTCAGCAGCTTCCTCCGAAGACCTTGGGCGGATTATCAACTTCTTTGAGACCTTAGGTCTCATCATTTTAACCGGAGGGTGCGGCTTCTGGACCGGGGACGGCGGTCCCCATTTAGCTTTCTTGGTCTCCTTCCGAGAGACAAAGAAGTCCCTTCTAAACTCGTCAGAACTAAGCCGTATGGCCTTTGTTAGTCAGGCGTACGCGGCATTCTCCGTTGCAGACGGCGCACCAAGGTGCACCTCTGGAACCTTGCCCTAGTACCGCGCGACGAGCCACTTCTCTTCCACCTTTACAAAGAAGAACCGATTTTTCCAGTTCTTCAGGGAGTCGTGAATGGCCTTGTTTATTTTTATCCCCGTACAGGGGCTGAGTGAAATCCACTCCGCCCAGCCCCCTGGGTCACTTTGAATATAACCTTAAGGCCAGACATCCTAAACTTCTGGCCGAGCTTCTGGATAAAAATGCATAACGTGCAAATATACCTCACCGCATTGGCATGGAGTTGGGCGATGGGCACTTGTAGAGTCGCCATGATCGACTCCAACTCCTCCGGCAATGGTAGGCGGAGGCCACTCCTCAGATGAGCCTCATAAATAGTAACGTAGCCCTCCGGTGGAAAAGCGGCTTTGTCGTCCTTGCCTGGGACCCTCCAAGCCGCATCCTTAAGGATCTTGAACTCGACACACAGAGCTTTGACATCATTTTCTTTTAGAACAGACGGGAAATCAGCCACGGAAGCCATGATGAGGAGAAGCTTTAGGGTTTCTTTTGAGGAAGTGCGAATGAAGAAGACGAAGGTCTGGAAGCGTAACTGATTTGAAAAAACGGACGGGAAACTTAAGCGCCAAGCATGCAAAGGAAACCGTCAGTCCCGCCACGCGTCACTTCCTCATTTGACCCTCAAAAGGACGGGCTCCGACGCAGAAACCCCTCATAAATGACACCGTCGAGATTGCCACGTGTCACTTCTCCACTTGGCCCTGCAAAAGGATGGATCTCTAGCACATTAATGACCAGGATCTCCGCCCAACTAAAGGAAGACACGTGTCGTTTTCTGCCGTGCAATCCAGCCAAAAGCTGGCAGAAATCATTCCCAGAATTGGCCAAGGACGGTCAAAATTCTGGAACTCCGGAATTGGCCAGGACGGTCAACAATTCCGATCAAACTCTCCTTTACGCTTTTAAAGGATTTCCACGAGATCCTCAAAGCAAGAAAGAAATCAGTTTGGAAAGTGGACGGCCGTCTCACAAAGCAACAATCCTTCACAACTTGGCAACAGGCATCAACCTCTAGAAGGAAAGCCAGCCAACAGATCACAAGGACGATCACTCCTTCCAAAGAAGAGGATCGCCATCTGGGCCATAAGAAAAGGCTCTAAATTCACCATCCAGAAAAAAAAGAAAGGGAGGCTCTCATTCAGACTGAAAAAACCCTAAGTGTTCTGAGAAACGGACTCTCTCTCCCTGGACAGCCAAACTCTCAAACACGATCAAACTCCAAGGCAACGAACGAGTCTCTACAGCCGTTCTCTGCCTTCCCACCATCCAGATACGAGAAAGGCCTTGCGTCTCTCTGACATCTGGAACAAAACACTCTCTACCCCTCTCCCATTGCTCTCACGCATTTTCAGTTTCTTCCCTCTTGAAGACTGTTTTACTGACTTGAGCGTCGGAGTATTTTCGGTGGGATTACATCCCGCCGTTAACGCTGACCTCTTGTTTACCTTAGTGGTGTGCAGGATTCGCACTCAGTGAACGGAGCCGGTTCAATCCATCCAAGAGAATCCGAATCTGTTCGAAGTCGGATCCAGGTATACATCAGAAAGGATGTAAGAGTTTTTGAATATTCTTAAGGATAATATTTATAGAAAATATTCTAGATGATGAATTCAAGTCATCATAATGGAGAATGAAAAAAAAATCCTAACTATTAATTGAGGAGGTGATATTTATATATAAAGGAATAATCTCCTTTTATTTGGGATAAGCTCAATGGAGCTCAACAAAAGCTCAAATAAGCTCAAGAAAGTAAGCCAAGTGAGGTAAAGATAAAGGAGTGGTGTAACTAATAGATTGGCTAGTATTAAGAATTCCATGATAGTGCTTGCTGAGTTAAGTATTAGAGAGATATTTTATACTCTTGTACTTAATCTTCTATAGTCAAGCGTATTTCACTCATAAAAGTCATGTATCTTTATACACTTTAGGCGGGAACACTGGGGAAAGCTTGACTTTTCTATGTCAAATAGAATGTGTTAGGCAGATGCTGCATATTTAACCGATGGAAGAGTCATTATGTGACACATAGCATTGAAAAATCAAACCCTACTCTTCCATATCATGTAGAAACAAACTAGAACAGAAAAAGGAAAGAAAGATATACAGTTGAATGGAGAAACTTTTGATAGGATTTTGGTGTATACACTTGTATTTTTATACTTTTATACAACAAACAATAATTGTCAAAATACCCTTAGACATATGTACATAGCATTCTAACAACTTCTATTCTTCTCAGTTATAAGTTTATTTTTCCCTGGTAGCTCCTAATGTGCAATAATATGTATGATGTTCTGTAATGTTTCTCTATTTCGTTAAACTAATCCTCTTCCAAGCATAGGTGGTTTTCATATCATACAACCAAACTACGTTAAACACGTCTCGCACCTTTTGTCTTCTATTAGTGTCACCCCGACTTTTGCCATATAATATCATACAAATTTTCTCTCCCTATATGCCAACAAACCAACTTTAACATTACTGAGATTGAGTTCATGTACTATGCTAACTTTTGAGTAAAATATCTAATATGAGCTCGTCTCAATTGTATATCCACTAAAGAGATTGCTTGAAAGAGTTTCACTTTTTTGAATACTCCTTTATTCATTTTCCACCAAATAAAAAGATAAAGGGGGAATTGTTATTAAAGGCAAGCATATACTTATCATTTGCAAGTATAGCATCCCACCGACTTGGGGAAAAGCATTATAGTATTAGTATTAGAAGTTGTCATAGGTGTGTGCATGAAAGATAGTTGTTAGTAGTACAATTATTAATATTGTTTTTAGGTGAACATTCTAATAATCGTTTTGTTATTATTACAATCTATTCTTACCAAATAAAATATATACAGCAAATACCAATATTTATGATACTACGACAATATTACGATATATTTCAATACCAATTGATACAACTAATATATCAGTTAATATGGCGCTACCAATTTATAATTTTTTAAAAGATTTTTTTATTTAATATATCTAATACCGATATATATTGTTTGATATGTTCGATACCGCTATGACTATGACTAATACAATACCAATATTGATATTTCATCCATGGAACTAGCTGTTGTTACTTTATTGCTTTTTTCAACATAGTTTTTTCCTCTTTGCCTCTACTGTTTATTCATTTATTTAAGCCGTCATTACCTCTATTAGTTCTCTATTTTTTCCTCTTTGGCAGAGGCGCATATTAGAATTTACAAAATATGAAATGTTAAATAAAGCTTTAAAAGCATTTGGTGATCTTAGTGAAGATGAGGAATTGGGACCTGTTGATTGGCCCACAGTCAAAAGATATATCAAAAGCTTACCCAATGTTGATGAGGAACGGGCGTATTCCCACAATGCATCTAAATCAAATGGTAGTTTGGATACTCTGAGCCTAGCAGATTTCCGTGTACGCCTTCTGAATGGTGAGAACCTTGCTTTTTTTGTTATTATTTCTACATGTTGTGATTGTTGTATTGGTCCCAGATCAATAGTTAGCATTCAAAGTTCAATATATTGTGGTACTTTCTTGTTTGCGATGATAAATCTTTTTGTTTTAAGTAATTTTCTTACAAGCATGTTGTACTATAGATTTCAAACATCCCCAGTCAATAAACTTGATTAATTTTGTATTTATCCTAGAAAACATTCATTGCTTCCTCTTTCCTTGTTAATTTTATAGTTTTAGATTCAAATAATTATTACGTGTCTACAACACCCTTTTTAAGGCTTTTTGACCTATAATAGAATGGAAGTTTGACCATATTGAGAATGTCAATGAACAATTATAATCTTGGTTAAAATATTTACATCTTGGAAGTGGATGCTTATACAAAGATAATGGTAACTACACGGGACACTCATAAAAAATTGCACGCAACAAGCATACTGGAGCTCCACTTGTCATTGCTGTATGCTTTGCAATATTCTACTTTTTTTTGTACAAAACAGTCATTTACCAAGAACAAGTTGTGTAATTATCACTCAAGCTGCTTATGTTAGCATATGCATCTTTTCCACTGAATCGGATGCAATTTTGGGTAAGGAGAATGTATTGAGTTGAATAGATATTTTTTAGTATCTTCTTTGTGTTTTGTTTTCTGAAGGACCTCTATGGAATCATTTTTATACGTGTGAAAAATTTCTACTCTATTTATGAGCAAATTGGTTTTTCTCAAAAGACATGGGAATTGCTCGTGTTTTCTTCTAGTGTCCTGATCCATTAGTTATTGGGTTTGTTTCTTATATAAAGCAATTTTTGCTCATTTTATGCAATTGGGTTTGTGAAGTGGAGTGTGGCACAGTTAAGGACCAACATGGATGGTACTGGCTATGATGACGTTAAGATAAATATGATTATTAGATAAGAAGGGTAATCTTTATAATGATATTATATGGAAGACGGCATTACCGATGAAAATCAATGTTAGATACAAGTGGTGGTTTAGTCAAAGTGTAGGAAAGACATTCTATAAGATTTTAGGGAGAAATAGAGGGAACTAAAGAAATGTTTCAAAGAAACCGGTAAGCATAATCTTGCATGTTTAAAGCTAGTACAAGGAATGGTTTACAATGCTTAATGTCACATTGTAATAGAAGTCGGGAAATGCTTAATGTGGTTTGGTTTAGCTTTTCATTTTTATATGAGTACTGAGGTCTTTTATGGTTGAAGTTTGATATTGGTCATTGCAAGCAAAAGTAGACTGTATTTTGGAATTATGTTCTTATAGGTATTCTTTGTATATTACTCTTGGTGGCAAAAATAGTTTTCCCCTCCACTCTGCTTTTTCCTTCATATCTTTTCTGTCTTTTTTAATAACTTACATTTATTTGTCAATGGAATTTACATTGTTATATATTACTATTTTTAAAGTTGGATGAAATTTGAGTTATACTTTTAGGTTAATCCTGAGCTCAATTGCCATTGTGTTCTACATCAAATGGCATTAAATTGTCTATCGAAACCACCACCTTGTCTCAACCTAGCCGCACTTTGCCATTGTGATATTCTTGATAGTCGAACCATTACCCAAACCAAAATTGTGACCCATATTAATCAAACTGACAACCTCACCAAGCTCCACCACCACGATGGAAAGACTATTTCCTTCTGCATTCACTGTTGACCAATGTTGCCCAAGCTGCCTCCTTTAACAAGTAAGATGTACTGACAAGCTCATTGACAACCCAAAATCAAATTCTTATTTGCTAAACCCTAGGTGCCTAAAATTAGCTATGATGTGACACCCCGAGCGCAAGTCACCCGACCCAACCCAAAACCGCCATGCAAAAACCCAAAATCATAAATGATCTCATAAATGCATCACTAATTAATACATATTGATTTCAATTCCCATAATAAATATTCTAAATACAATAAATGCTTATAAAAATCTGAACTTTGGGAACGCAATCCCAACAATAAAACCTTGATCAATACAGTTAACTTTAGAACTTCAAGTCACAAGTTTCTCATCTCAAGATAGCCCCTATCCCAAAATTCTTCAGCCACAACTTGATTTCTTCTAACCTGTCATAACCTTACACTTGAGCCAATAAAACGCAAGGTGAGCATAAGACCCAGTAAGTAAATAAAAATAAATTAATGGAATACAATAAAGTATCTCGGAATATAATTATATAGACAATTATCTGAGATTCAATAACATGTCGTATCCACGACTCAAAGCCATATGACAACAAGACTTAAGGATGCAAATTAGATTCCACCAAATCCGAGTAACAATCACGGCATAGGTTCCATGGAACCCTTCACAAATGAGCTCCCAAATATGCAAGATATCACGAAAGTCTCCTTAGACCTTATACATCACTGTGAACCTTCTATCTGCACACCCGACCCACGACGGTAATCCTCAAGGTTTCGGTGCTCGCAAGTTTGACAAGCGACCCTATCATCTCATGATACTTGCCAACCGTAGTGTTCAAGTACCGAATCAACATTCTCGTTATCCTATCGGATAACTTTCACATATTCGGTGATCCTCTAATCCATAGAATATTCATATCATTATCAAGTCAAACCCAGCACCACATCGGCTCGATATCCACTGATATCTCACAATTCGATTCACAGTATTATAAGTATCCATCCAAACGACCTTAACCTCCGAAATATGGATTCAATATCGAAAAAATGTAAATTACATTAATGTTTCGTAGCCTCCCATTCGACCCGATACCTTAGTGTCTTCATACGATCTCCTTAACTTAGCCATAGAATGCCAATAAATATACGCATGCCGACAAAGTTAACGCAAAGGATAATTTATCAAAATTTCATCAATAGAATACAGAAATAATCACTTACCGACTATCATTATTATAAACGTGTGAATCTTACCTACGCATACAATATGAACGAATACTGGCAGCTCATTTATAAATATAAGATACAAATATATATATATCTTCCCATATTAACACATGCATATACATAATTAAATATACACATA
>JAODPA010027843.1:25359-37274 GCA_025585075.1 Nepenthes mirabilis
TTAAACATAAATTAACATATGTAATTAATATTTAATTTTGCATTATCAAACTGTAAAATAGTGTGATAATATAACAATTCACTAAAAAAATTAAGTATTGTAGAATTTTATAGAATGCGCAGTTATTATCGAACCAAACACCACCTAAAGATTCAAAATTTTTCTACTTCTAAAGAGAGCTACCTTTCATTATCCAAGCAATCCCACTTGGAGCCAGGAATGAATTTGATTGAGTAAATAAATAAAGAAACAGAAGAGTATTGGAACGAATTACCAATGCATCAAGCAAAAGAAAGCGGCAAGTTAAAGCATCGATTTAGGGAGATGTTGGTCTCTTGGTTCTTTATAGACTCCACACGGCAAACTGGTTGGCGTACGCTTCTTGCACAATTCCTCACCGCAAGCTCCAACCATTAACCCATTTACTCAGAAAACAAAGGGGAAGAGGAAGGGGACGATGGTTTTGTCAATTGTAGAGAGCCCAGATGAGGTAGAATCCAGTATTATTAGCCCCGTATTTGCTTCCAGATATGTACAGCATCGTCTACCAAGGTTTGTTCTTGACACCCCCACCCCCAACCGTAGTCACCTAAGCCACGTTTTTCTATTGTTGTTGCAACTAATAAAAAATAAGGAATAGCTGTGTGTCTTCTACGTGGGGGGAATGGGGCATGTCGGATCCACAAGCCGGTGATATACTTTCATTGCGTCTCAGAATGGTAATAGTAGTTTTAACATTTCTACCGAGTAGTATGCTTTATCGGATGTCTCTTTCATCAGCTAAACAGGTGGGAAGATTGTTTTTTATTTTATTTTTTTCAAAAATATGAACCTAAGAATATATAAGGACTAAATCTGAGGACTTTTGATGGAGATCCTTTCATTTTGTCCAAGAGGAATGTAGTTTGGTGATGTAATTTGGGTCAATATAGAATTTGCTTCAAAAGGCCTTATGTATGTTCTTATTAAATAAGTCAAATTCATAAATCGAGATTTTGGATCAGTTGGACGGAATCTAACATTTAAAGAGAGAATGATGGCAAAGGTGATAATATTTAAGCCGCAAAAACAATCATTTTATAATATAAAAATAAGACTATGTATATCTAATATCTCTGGAGCTCAATGTGAGAAAGTTTGCCCAGTAACATGCCAATACAACATCCCATAAAAGGATTAAAATCGAGTTCTTGATGTTATCTTAAGAAACCTATAATGAAAGCCATCAGCTCATAGAAAGAGGGCTACTTACTGTGTAACCAAGGTTTAAGGGAACTCAGAATGGACAAAAAATCAAATCAAATACAAAAAATGGCTAAGAATCATCTCACTTAGTTTAATTGACTTAAACAAGCACCGATAATTATTTAATCCTAACAAAATTATTGCTGCTTATTTCATCAAATTAAATAATCCCCAGAATATCTTAACAAATGACTCAGTGGTTAGTCTTATTAGTGGGAACACATCACATTTACTGCTTGTTTAAAACCATTTTTCGAGAGAAATTTATTTTTATATTCCCACATAAAAAAAAGTATGATAAATTCAATCTTTTTAGCATATTTCCCAATATGCAACAAATAATTTTTTTCCTCAGTAATTAATTCATATATTTTAAGTGTTTTTTTTTTTTTTAAAAAACCTAAAGAGATGAGTAGTTTCTCTAAATTAATTAGTACGCTCCAAGCAATATAGTTGAATTAATCGTATGTGTGTGTGGGAATGGTGAAAAATTAAGGTACAAGATGGCAGAGAAATCAATGCCAAAGGAAGTGGCATACCAGATAATCCATGATGAGCTGTTGCTTGATGGCAATCCCAGGCTTAATCTGGCTTCCTTTGTGACTACTTGGATGGAACCTGAATGCGATAGGCTCTTGGCTGAATCCATCAACAAGAATTACGTGGACATGGATGAGTACCCAATCACTACTGAGATTCAGGTGATAACACAACCTCTTTGCCCAAACTCCGGGCCTTGTTATATCTTCCTAAATATTAAATTTTCATATCATTTTTATGGTTGATATCTATCCTTTAATAAAAAATTATAAAATTAATATAATATGATAAATATAGTCTTATTCTCAAAAGGACGATAGCAGAACCCCCAACTTTTCAAATCGCTACACCAATTAGCATGCTGGATAAGAGTAACTTGGGTTAGTATGATTGGGTTCATAATCAAAAGTTTAATTACAATTATTGTATAATCTAACTTTATATAATAAATAATATTTACAGATAAAATCATACATTCATAGTTACTCCAAACCCTTGAAAAACATGGGTCATAGATAAGATTCTTTAATGTCAATTTTTTTCACAGTAAAATTCTTCATACACCTAAATTAACATTGTGTTTTGATTTCATGTGTTTAATTGTTCATGACATCTTTCCTAAAATATAATGTTGAAGCCTTTTTATAGTAAAAAAAAAATTGTTTGACTGATGTTTGCATAGTTAGAGTGAATTGGCAAATACATCATAGCCATAGTCAAAGGAAAGGTCATTTTGAACTATCTGGTACCACTATACCCCCCTCAAGAAATGATAGGTTTTGTCACAATGAAGATAATACTCTTTCCCCATCTTAGTTCTATTGGATATTACAACAAGCTAGATTTGAGTTTAGTAACCTCATAACCAAAAGTAGTATTATTGATTCCCATTATAATAAAGTAAAATATGTCAAAATTTTTGGGCCAAATTTGCTAACAAAGCAAGTATTGTTCAACTTTCTTCTAGAATGAAGCAGCTCACTCAACTCAACTCATGATGACTCAATTAGAGATCTACTTGAATTCAATTCGATAAGAAAATCCTAGGCCCCTTAAAGAGTGCTTTTCTACACTGTTGCCAAAACACTTTTTATTTGCACATAAAGTCTCTGTAATTCTCCATAATAAAATCAGCAACTAGCCCGAGAAACTACACAGATATCTAAGTTAACTATAAGCTCATAACTCTATGATATCCTTACTCAATTGAATTATCTAAAAAATGGGCAACCATGTCCACAAGGCCAGCATGTTGAGAGACTAGAATGGGTCAGATATATGCAATCTCACCATTATATTATAGAATATTAATTTAATAGTTTAAACATGTGATTTTCACATTACTACAGTTGTGCCAAGGTTGGCTCCAATAATGAAGGTCACTACTATAAGTACAGAAGTGTTAGGAAGTTATCTAAATGAAACAATTCTACTATATAAATTGCAGAATAGATGTGTAAATATGATCGCAAGTCTCTTTCACACGCCTTTTAGTAAAGGGGAAAATGCAGTTGGAGTGGGAACAGTAGGATCATCGGAAGCAATAATGCTGGCTGGACTAGCTTTCAAGAGGAAGTGGCAAAACAAGAGGAAAGCACAAGGAAAGCCCTTTGACAAGCCTAACATAGTAACTGGAGCAAACGTTCAGGTCTGTTAACTCTCCACAATTTATTGTCTCTTTGCATTCTTGTTTATGACATTTTTCCACCATTGATGGCTTTGAGGCCGTTAGCAATGCCTTCGACCATGCTATTATAACAATCACCTGAAGCCTTCAGAAGGTCTCTAAATGTTTTATAAACATATGGTCTTGTTCAAACGGGGGATGGATCTTGATCACCAAGGCTATTACTTTACTGCCACAGAATATAAATGAAAATATTGTATAGGTATCGATCACAGTTACGTCGGTGTCGGACACAAACGTTTTTTTTTTGCAAAACAAAACAAAATGAGCTTCGAAAGAAATATCAGTCGATACATCACCGATATGATAATATATTATAATTTTTTTGTAGCATTGGAAAATATTGGTATCGGGAGGCATTATCAGTATATACAGCTGATATTTCATTGAGCAACATGAATCACAAAATTATGCAGCAAAATGACAGATTCTTTAATTGTACAAGGTGTGCTGGGAGAAATTTGCAAGGTACTTTGAAGTGGAATTGAAGGAGGTGAAGCTGAGGGAAGGATACTATGTGATGGACCCTGTTAAAGCAGTGGAGCTGGTAGACGAGAACACAATTTGCGTTGCTGCTATTCTGGGTTCCACTCTCAATGGAGAATTTGAAGATGTTAAGCTCTTGAATGATCTTCTCACCCAAAAGAACAAGAGAACTGGGTGATTATCCTTTTATTTAATACACTACTATAATGCTAATATTTCCTTTTCTCTAGCAACATATGTTCCCAGAATATAACTATTCCAGCACAATAAATTCAACCATCAAAGGATTATAAATTCCATACAGAAATTCAGATGGAATAGAATAAAAATTATATCCAACCAAATGGCAAATGAAAAATCACCACTGATTTACTGACTTATCAGTTCAAAATGCCATGCACAAAAGAACTACTCTTGTGTTGATGAAACTGGAATCAAGAAATGGTACCTCCATTCTCCTCAATATCATAACAGGCAGTTAGTAATTTATTGTACTAAAAATGAGATTACCTTAATAATTTGAAACACTCAAACAAGGGTATTGGAATATAGTATAACAGTATAGTAAATGTGATCTAAATATAGCCGATAAGGGTCAGAAAATTTGCTAACTATGTAGCTATCATGCAAAATAATAAACTTGCAAGCAAGAAAGAGAGAGATGTGTTACCTTCTATGTGATGCACAATTTAGTTGGATGGATGGGATGTAGGTGGAACACTCCAATCCATGTAGATGCAGCGAGTGGTGGATTTGTCGCTCCATTCGTATATCCAGAGCTGGAATGGGACTTTCGGTTGCCTTTGGTGAAGAGTATAAATGTGAGTGGGCACAAGTATGGCCTGGTGTACGCAGGAGTCGGATGGGTCATTTGGAGAAGCAAAGAGGAACTTCCTGATGAACTCATCTTCCACATTAACTACCTCGGAGCTGATCAACCCACCTTCACCCTCAACTTCTCCAAAGGTACATTCCCTACTACTCAACCTTCCACATCCATCAAATTTGCCTATTTAAACTCACACAGCTTACCAAAAAAAAACTGACGCACGTAGCTCATTTCTATGCAATGCAACAAATAATGCAGGGTCAAATCAAATAATTGCACAGTATTATCAGTTCCTACGTCTGGGCTTCGAGGTAATATTTTCTTATGACCACAAATTTCTCTACCTAGTACAATGCATAAATATAAGCAAATTAAGACATTTAAATAACAGATCATACAAAAAATTAAGACTGTTTATTATTATCATCAATTAAGGTTTGAACATAATTTTAATAAGATTTCAACATAATTTTTCATAACTAATTATATTCTGGTAAAAACTATTTGTTATGCTATACATACACTAAAACTTTATATTGAAAACTTTGCTGAGATAGGGATATAAGAACGTGATTACGAATTGTATGGAGAATGCACGAGCACTTCGCAAAGGATTGAAAGCAACCGGAAGATTTGATATAATTTCAAAAGAGCAAGGGGTACCCCTTGTTGCCTTTGCATTTAAAGGTGAAGATAAGAGCATGGCATTTGCCATGTCAAAAGCTCTACGCCACTATGGATGGATTGTGCCAGCTTACACGATGCCTGCTGACATAGAGGACATGACAATCCTCCGAGTTGTAGTGCGTGAGGATTTAGGGAGGGAACTTGTCGACAAGTTACTTTCACATATAAGAGGGGTACTAGTGGAACTCATGGATTCAACAATCAACCCAACAGTAACATTTCAAGTGGAAGTAAAATCAAGTGAAAGCGACAGGGATGCTGACAGAGGATCTTTGCACATCCCGGAAACTTTTGTCCATTGGAAGCAACCTAAGCATAAATCTGCTCACAAGGAGGTGGAAGTGACAGGGGCGAAGACAAAGGGAGTGTGCTGAACTTCAAGTTGTAATTGATGAACACATTTACTGTCTATCATTGTTAGATTGAAATTAATATCCAAACAAGCAAAAGAAAATTTATCCTGCAAGAAGTAAATTGTTTATTAGCAAGACATATATATAATGGAATGTATGTTCGGTCGTCCATCACAAAATGAAAAAAGCGAAAGAAACGAAAAAAAAAAAAAACATAAGCATAGTTATGCAAAATAGAATGAAGTATTGCATGGTTCTATGATCTCAAATAATGATTTGCCCAACTGTCATTGGTTAAAAAATTCATATACAAATGAAACATGTAATTGGAACTTAAATCTGGTACACATCAAGTGGAAAAACTATTTCTATGGAATATACCAAGCTATGGTTCGGATGATTTCATGCCACTGAATGGTGCAACAGACCACAGAATGATGGGAGTGGTAAAGTTGTACTCTTGTACAATATTCTGAGATATCCACATCAAATAACCATTGAACATGAAATAAATATCCGTCACAACTTCTGAAGGGTAGTCTCCATTTTGACCTCTTGTATATCACTGCCACTCCACAAAACTTTTTGGATCACCATGGAAATAACAATTTCGATATTGCCCATCTGTAATCATTTGTACAGACATTGGCGCAGATAGATACTAAGATCATTGAATGAACTTTCTCAGTGATTCTGATTTGATGCAACACCCTTAAGAAGAAATAAGAAATGAGTATTCCCTAAGAGCTAGTCCAGTACTACCTATACTGGAAATCCATCTAAAGTTTTTAGACTGGGTCAGGATTTAAAGAGAGATTACATAAGATCAAAAAAAGGTGAAAGCAATAGAGATAAGAGGAATAACCTTCATTGGAATCCATGAAAACTCAATCAACTTGAAATTTTCAAATTTCTTCTTAATTCACATGGATAACCATAACTATATACTCCAATGAATTGGCTAAAAAAAGATGAACAAAATTTTGCAACAAATGATGCCTTCAAGAATATTAAAGATTCCTATGTGGTGGAAATTTCACTGGCATGGCTTGCTTAAACTAGTGTAAAATGGCATAAAAAATATAGGGTGTAAACTTTTTGCATCATCTACACAACCTTCAGTCTTTGAGCATAGATTGCTTGATATAATAGCTGAAGATCTCCATTATCTCTTCAATATCTCAAATCATTGCAAATTTAAGATGAACAATATCTTCTTATAGTTGTTCCTTGGGGGAATTATTCTCATAAAAGTTCTCTTAACCAAGCTCTCTTATTTCTTCAAATCCCACATCAATGTCAATTTCTATGTTGAAGATCTTTGTGTGGTTTGTTCCAGGAGCAGAGGTTCTTGCATTATATCATTCAATTCTTCATAGATAAGACATTGTTCATAAATAATAGCAATGATAAAACTTTTTATTCTAATTACTATAACACATCGTTATTTCTCCCTATATGAGGTCGTCCTATCAATCCCCCTACGTTATTTTTCGTTGATTTACAACAACATGCTCAAACGTTGTATTTGGTAGCAGAAATTGAAGAACCTAATAATTTTATATTATCTAGAAATAATTTGGGAATTAAATGAAACAAATATTACATTGTCTGTTTTGCCTAAGAATAAATATTTTATCAGCGAGTAAGGTTATAATAAGGTGGGAAAATTATTCTTAGTTTCTGACAATGGTGGCAAGTAATGTCGACTAGTGGCGGGTGGCTGGAGGCACCGGCAAAGCAAGCTGGGATTAAACTCAAGGAATACAAAATACGTCCTCCACCTTATTCTACTGCACTCTTTTCATGTTGTTTTATATTGACAAACATTCTAATAATATGGTCGGCTTGTCAGTGATCTAATCAAATTTTAATGATTTTAAAAGTATCAGATCGACACAAAACAGTTCTAATGCATATCTCCATTTCAACTTACCCTCCTTACTCTACACATCCTTAAAACTATATATCTAAAATACATGGATGGTCATCAAGCTTTCCGTATTGGGGACTCTATGAGGGTCATTTCATCCACAGCCTTAGTCCTAATGGAAGAAAGGTTGTTTCAATTGTTTAATTCGTGATCATATCAAAATGGTTTTCTTCAAAGTCTTCTTTAAGGTTCCTACACCTCTTCTACTATAAGTCTCTCTTAAACTCTCAAATCTCCTGATAGATGGCCTTTATTTCACATGACCAAACCATTTTAAAAATGACTCTTCCAAGTGACTTCAATCCTATGAGCAATATCATTATCAAGCGCCCCATCATTCTGAAGTATTGGCCCAAGGTATTCATCATAATCCTTTCTTGTAGGCTATCAGTCCATAACCTCCCTTCTCCATCATCTATCACATTGCTATTACCAATATTGCATTCAGTGTATTCAATCTTCACTCTACTAATTATAAAAATTTTTGCTTCCAAAAATCAAACTTCAAGCATAGCATTAACACCCCCTCTTATCTTGTCCACTAAAACAATATCATATTCAAAGCATGCACTAAGGTAAATTATTTTCAATGTGTCTGAGCAGTTCTGGCGTCTAGATGGCAATACCGCTTCAGTTTAAGAGGTTCTTGAGCATAAAGTTTTGCTTGTTAATTATTTCACCGAGAATTACCAAATTAAAAAACATACCTAATTCTTCTCCAAAATTATTCCTTTCAGAATCCCACTTTGATTCAACTTCTCCTTTGATTTTGTCTACTTTTAGATCTGACAAATCTTACTAATCTAGCACTATAATCAGCACTACTTACTCTTTTTAGGAGATTTTGCACATAGATCTAGTCATCAAATTGGAGCAACAACCAAAACAATTTGATCTTCCTCAAATTGAAAGCTCTGCATTTTATCTTCAGCTTGAAAACCAAGACATGCATTACTCTATTGGCTTAATGAGCTTATACCTAAACAACATTTCTGCTAGAATTGCAGCATATTAGAACCAACCTACCCCGTTTGCAGCTTGGTTGATTAGAAAGGCCGAAGAGAATGGAGGTAGGAATATATGCCTTCCTCTGTCACACAGCAGGGCACTGGCACTTCCATTAGAAAATTCAAAGGCCAGAAGCAGAAGTAGCCCAAACATAGGACTAATAGTCTTATGCTTGAGTGCAGATTTTACAGCATTGGAGTCACTGTTCGGGTGTGCTACATGCAATGTTGATTTCTATTTGATTCAGTTTACTGTAACTTGACAACATTGCAAGAAACGTCCCATGGGGATCATCCAATGAAAAAGAAGAATTCATGACATCTAATGGAGCATTGATACCCTTACCAGAATAGAGGGAGACTGGTCCCATAACAATGTTTTCAACCATCACGGAGGTCACTCCAAGAGAATGATGCAATTGGAGTCACACTTTCAGCTAAGTATGTGATGGAACTACACGTAGGAAGATGGCTAATCTGCAAAAATAGTTTGGTTAACAGGGCCTACAATTTGTCTCTCTCTTTGTTTTCGTTTTACTGGTCGTTCTGTGGGTGCAGATGGTCGAGGCTGCTTAGTGCATGCTTTCAAAGGTTCAGAGGCTTCTAATGGCCATGGGATAGCGAACTTGAAAATGGCAGTAAATATGATATTGAAGTGTTTGGTTTGATCTGTATCTTAAAGTTCATCTACTCGGATTTTGTCATTGCTTCATTGTTGTATGGTCAACTCTTTTGGGCGTTGGGTTTCATTTGTTACTCTTTGTGAAGATAAAGAACTTAACAAGGCCATTGCTGGAGGGGATGCAACCATACATATGCGGAATAGAGATTCCATCACATCGACACAACACCCGCAAATAAGGTCAACTTGAGCCCACCATAACATTGAGTGGGAGAACTCTGTAATACAACACAATGTCGCTGCCTTGATCGATAAAGATCTAAAAAACCAGACACCAGGTAATGGAAATCGCCATATTGTGAAAGATAAAACACAAACACAATTATTCACATAAACTAGTTAATGCAAACAAATGGATCTGCTATCTATTCCGTTCATAATTGAGCAAAATTTAGGTAAATCGGAATAGAAGACAGCAGATCGTCTCGAAATACACCGCATTTCAACGGTGGCTCAACAATTTAGCACTTAAACAATCGCGGTCAACAGAACAAGCATATCACTTAAACAGCCACTATAAATCTGTACCTATTCAGATCAATTGAAAAAAGTGTGCAGTTGTGACTAAAAACAACCAGAATCAGATGCAATGAGTGGTTATGGATGAATTTGTGAAGGCAGTGGAGTGAATCCAATGGACTCGGGAAATTTCACTACGTCAGGTTCTTTGTCATAAACAAGGATTTCACCAATGGAGACGGAAACGAAAGAGGAGAGAGTTCTACAATTAAAATCGGAACAAATTCAATTCCGTCGCCCGATGGGTCAGCTTCCTTAACCTAAAGGTAAAGTAAATGATATATAAAAGAGAAACAATACTCATACAATACAACTCATGTATGGCCCTTTTACAAATGTTTCTAATGCATGTAGAGATGATGGACCCTTTTAATTTTCTTATTTATTAATTTTTTTTAAAAAACTGTCTTTCTATATATAATAAAAAAAAGGTATTGTATAATGGTCGTAAAATGGTCAGAGATAAAATAGTCCATGACACTCAGATTTTTAGACACAAATAACATCGCTAGGTAAGAACCCTTATTAGTTCTGCTCAAGCAAACAAAGGAATGTTCAGCTAAAAGTCTGATCGTTCACAACGCCTCAAAGCTAATCGTCCATCAAGTAATTAGAAATTTTGGAGCGTCTAACCCATTGTTTGCAAAATATTTTACTAAAGTAAAGGGTCTGACTGAATTGTTTAACAAAGTGAAAATACACCACACCCTGGAGGAAGACAACTGAAAGTTGGATCAGCTAGCGAAACTAGTAGCGGTTGGGAATCTTGAGTAATATGGTAGAGAAATGAGAGCAATCCTCACTGCCCTGCGCATAGGAGTCTCAGAAACAGATGTACTTCAGATCTCAGATAGCGATATCTAAATGATTTCGTACAAAAGAGAGATGCCATGGGATTCGTGAAAAAATATAAACGTTATTAGATCCACAACAACTTCCCTCATCGGTCACACACAGAACTCTGAACCCTTCAATTGCCTTGACTGTTCGCTTGGTGAGGGCTTAACGTATTAGGCCCATTACCTATTGCGTCAGGATAGAGAAAATTCTTCAAAGTCGCCATAGACTATTTCACAAAATGGTAGAGGCATTTCCGATATGAAGAATAACCAAGTAGAGCGCAGCCGAATTCGTTCGGCAAAGCATTATCTGTAAATTTGGGATTCTCGATATCATAGTGACCGACAACGGAACTCAATTCACTGACAAGAAATTCACGAAGTACTACACGAGTTTATAAATTTGATTAGTTCATACTTCTGTTACCTATTCACAAGCAAACGAGCAAGTGAAATTAACAAACCGAACCCTACTACACGGGTTAAAAATAAAGCTTGAAGATATAGAGATTCATAGGTAAACGAGTTGCCATCTGTATTGTAGTCATATCGGATGACCCTTAAGGAACCAACATGAGAAACGTTATTCAACTTGTATTGTGGGGTAAAGGTGGTCATCCCGGTAGAGATCTGCTACCCAATTTTCGAGTCAAAAAATTCAACCCAAATAGTAATTTTTAACTTCTCAAAAAGCATCTTGACCTATTTGAAGAAGCCTGAGACACGGCAAGGCTGCAGACAGCGGTTCATCAGCAGCTAATTACTCAATGTTATAACAAAAAAGTAAAATTTTACCAATTTGAAGTGAAGGACCTACTTTTGCGGAGTATAGAGGTAACAGACAAAATTGCCGATAGAAATAAGCTGTCCCCCAATTGGGATGGACCATTCCTAGTATTAACAATTCTCCTAAATGGTGCATATAAATTATACACTTAGAATGAAAAACTGGTCTCAACGACATGGAATGTCATCCACTTCAAAAAATACTATCAATAAAACTCCACCAAGTAAAGGTAAGTTCTGTATGTGGCATATGGAATGCATGTATAATGTACCAATATTAAACTCAGTAAATACTGCTATACATTTATTATATTAATTATTC
>JAODPA010027854.1:0-12636 GCA_025585075.1 Nepenthes mirabilis
GGTGGCCCATAAGCGGTCTTAAACCCTAGTCATCTAGGTGGCCCATGAGCGGTCTGAAACTCTGGTCATCCAGGTGGCCCATGAGCGGTCTAAAACCTCTGTCATCCGAGCGGCCCAATAGCGGTCGTACTAAACCTTGGTCATCCAAGTGGCCCATAGCAGTCTGAAAACCTTAGGGGGCAAGAATGGCACACGTGATGACCTCCTTTCGGGGAGCAGCAACGTCAGTCAACGACGGTCGAAGGGAGAAACATTTCTTCTCCAACATTGGCAGCCCAAGTCTTCACTTGTACGGCGCCACTAGGCTGGTTATTACAACCGCCTGCCCGGCTTAAGGATCATACTCCTTAGGCAGCCAGCCAACCAAGTTGGCTACCCCACGCACCAACCTTCTCTATGAAAGGATAGTGTGATTAAACAATAACGAGAAGCGTTCCTTCTCTAACACTGAACTGCCCAAGTTTTCGCTTGGACAACAACGCGAGGCTGGTTAATGCAACCACCCGCCGAGCCTGGGGGCTTAGCTCCTTAGGCAACCTATCAACGGTCACCGGCCGACCAGGTTGGCCGCCCAATGCAGCAACATAATCATACACCAAGTAATAAAAGACAATAGACACTGAACTAAAAAAAGCTTCCATTTTATTGCTCACAAAGTATGTTATACTTTATATACGGCCCAAAAAACAAAAGAAATGCAAAAGGCTACAGGGGCGGTGCACCACCCTGGCTGTCTCGGGGCTCTCCCACCAGATCTTCCTTGCATTGCGCTGCGCGGTTCCTTTGATTAATGAACTCCACTGGGAAGTCAGGAACAACCAACCGCGCGACGTGACGTCCAATGTTGAGCCCATCCAACAGCCGGGCGTGTAGTGCGCCCCCGACCTCATGGAGGCTCATCCGAGTAGCCAGCTCGCTCTCTGCGGCGGCGGCTCGATCTGCGAGGCGTTTGTTGCTCGTTTTCATTCGGCCATCCTCTTCCTTTAGGCGAGCAACCTCCGCCTTCAGCTCAGCAACCTCCGCCTTCAGCTCGGCGTTCTCCGTCTCCACGCCCGCCATGACAGCCTCAAGAGCAGCTGTCTGCTCGCGGAGCTCTCCTCCTGAGGCGGCCAGCTTGGCATCTAGCCAGGCTATCTCAGCCTCCCGGTCCGCAATGATGCGATCGCGCTGTTCCATTTTTCGGGAGACAGCTGAGGCCAATCTTCTTGGCTGTACCGGACAAAAACAAAGTGTGAGTTCATAAACATAAAGAAAAAATACAAAAGAGCCATTGCAGAGGTCATACCTCGTAAGTCTTCCTGTAGGACCTCACAGGTCTGGACTCCAGGCCTGGCCCAGCTGGTGGTGGGATCAGAGATGTTGAGCCAGGAGCACCCTCTCGCGCCGAACACACCGCTGCCTCATCCAAAATACGATCCAAAAACTCATCATCAACAACGGCAGTGGCGGGCTCCTCTCCTGCAGCCACTGGAGTAGTCGCGGCGGGTTTTTTCTTCCTGGCTGCCCTTGGAGCAGCTACTGGAGGATCAGCCATCGTCGATGGCTCCACAATATAAATGCGTGAAGCCTCGGGCACGTTGCGAGCTGGCTCCTCTGCAGATCCCATCCAGGCGGCGCCTGGAACCAGCTTCCCCGCAGCTGGGCCAGAATAACTCCTCCGGCATCCGCCGGCCTGTCCTCAACAGACCTCTCCGCTCCAGAAGTGCTGTCAAATCCGCCGCAGATCCCGGCAGCCATGAGATTGATATGCGAAGAGGAAGATGAGGGCGTAGCAGTCACCCTCTCAGTAGCCTCCTCCGAGGACCTTGGTCGAATGATCAATTTCTTTGAGACCTCGGGACTCACCATTTTAATCAAAGGGTGCGGCTTCTGAATCGATGACGGCGGCCCCCATTTGGCCTTCTCGGTCTCCTCCCGAAAAACCAAGAAGTCCCTTCTAAACTCGTCAGGATTAAGCCATATGGCCTTGGTCAACCAGGCATAGGCAGAAGTCTACGTCGCAGACGGTGTACCAAGGTGTACCTCTGGAACCTTACCCCAGTTCCTCGCAAGGGGCCACTTCTCTCCCACTTTAACAAAGAAGAACTGGTTTTTCCAGTTTTTATGGGAGTCGTGAATGGCCTTGTTTATTTTTATCCCAATACGGGGGCTGAGTGAAATCAACTCCGCCCCCTGGGTCACCTTAAATATGACCTTAAGGCCAGACATCCTAAACTTCTAGCCGAGCTTCCAGGCAAAAATGTATAATATACAAATATACCTCACCGCATTGGCATGGAGCTAGTCGATGGGCACTTGTAGAGCCGCCATGATCGACTCCAACTTCTCCGGCAATGGCAGACGGAGGCCGCTCCTCAGATGAGCCTCATAAACAGTAACGTAGCCCTCCGGTGGAAAAGCGGCTTTATCGTCCTTGCCTGGGACCCTCCGGGCCGTCCCTTTAGGAATGTTAAACTCGACGCACAAAGCTTTGATGTCATTCTCTCTCAGATCAGATGAGAAATCAGCCACGGAAGCCATGATCAGAAGAAACTTTAGGGTTTCTTTTGAAGAAGTGCGTCTGAGAAACAAGAACGAAGAAGACGAAGGTCTGGAAGCGTAACTGATTTCAAGAAATGGACGGAAAACTTAAGCGCCAAGCACTCAAAGGGCGCCGTCAATCTAGACACGTGTCGCCTTCTAACTTAACCCTGCAAAAGGATGGATCCCTGGAGCATTAATGACCAGGATATCCACCCAACCAAAGGAAGACACGTGTCAATTTCTGCCTTGCAGTCCGGCCAAAAGCTGGCAGAAATCATTCTCAGAATTGTCCAAGGACAGTCAGTAATTCTGAAACTCCGAAATTGGCCAGGACGGTCAACAATTCTGAAACTCCGGAATTGACCAGGACGGTCAACAATTCTGAAACTCCGGAATTGGCCAGGACGGTCAACAATTCTGGAACTCTGGAATTGACCAGGACGGTCAATAATTCTGGAACTCCGGAATTGGCCAGGATGGTCAACAATTTCGGTCAAACTCTCCTTTACGCTTTGAAAGGATTCCCACGAGGTCCTCAAGGCAAGAAAAGGCATCCCATCATGAACACACTGGAGGCCAGAAATCTGACCACCAGCATGGGGGGCTAGTGATGGGTACACCAGTAATGGGCTGGCCCAAAGAAAGGTCAACAGAAGCCCAAGAAGGTCGGTCAATATTTTTGACGGCCCAGTAAGAAGACGGGCCCAGGAACGGGAAAGCCCAAGACGGTCAACGTTGGCGTTGACCGTCTTAGCTTCCAACTCGCTCACAGACGGTCAACTCAAGGTTGACCAGTTTGATTGGGCCTTTAGAAGCTTTGCTACAGTGATGGGCCTATTCCATTCTGGCCCACAGCCCATCAGTTGATCGCCGGCTATTCTCCCTTTGTTCTCCACGAAGGCGGCCAACACCACTGACGGTCAACTCAGATGTTGACCGTCCGCGCCCTATACATTGAGCCCAAATAACGCCTTTCTACAGTAATGGGCCTGCTCCGTTTGGGCCCACCACTCATCAGACGGCCAATCACAGCTTTCCACGCGTCTCCCACGATTTCAACTGGCGCCAAAAGGGATATCAGCAATCTTGACACCTCCCATATAAGGAAGGCGTCCGATTCCTTGCCAGCCAAGGCACCTCAACGGTAACATGTTGAGAAGGAAAGAAATCAGTTTGGAAAGTAGACGGCCGTCTCACAAGGCAACAATCCTTCACAACTTGGGAACAGGCATCAACCTCCAGGAGGAAAGCCAGCCAGCATATCACAAGGACGATCACTCCTTCCAAAGAATGGGGATCGCCATCTTCACCATAAAGGAAGCCCTGGGTTCATCATCCAGGGTAGGCTTTCTGGCATGCTTTGGGACACGCTCTCTTTGACGCCTGCATTAACACAGAAAAACCCTAAGTGCTCGGAGAAATTAGCTCTCTCTCTCCGGGGCATCCAAACACTTAAACGCAATCGAACTCCAAGGCAACGAACGAGTCTCTACAACCGTTCTCTGCCTCCCCACCATCTAGATACGAGAAAGGCCTTGCGTCTCTGTGACATCTGGAATAAAACACTCTCTGTCCTTTTCCAATTGCTCCCTTTCTATTTTCAGTTTCTTCCCTCTTGAAGACTGTTTTACTAACTTGAGCGTCGGAGTGTTTTCGGTGGGATTACATCTCGCGGTTAACGCTGACCTCTTATTTACTTTAGTGGTGTACAGGATTCGCACTCAGTGAACGGAGTCGGTTCAATCCATTTAATGGAATCTGAATTTATTCGAAATCGGATCCAGATACGTATCAGAGATCAAAAAAAGGTTAAGCGAGTCTCTTTTATTTTTATATTCATATTCTATAACAAATTTTAATTGAGTGTTTTAATCATTTTTATCTATATCCTTTTCTTTATTAGTGACTGTCTTAGATCAAATTTAAATCACTTTTTTTAAGTTCACCTTTGGCCTCTTTCCTAATCCAAAAAAATCCTAAAACTCTAAACCCATTGCCCAAAATTTTTAGCCCCGAAACCTAAAATATCTAAAACTTAAAACCCAAAATATAAAACTTTAAACCCTTAACCTTGAACCTAAATTTTTATATTTAATCCCTATTTATAAATCTTAAATCTAAACGTAAAGGTACAATTTAAAAGTTTAAAAATAAATTAGAGAAAATATTGTGTATTTAAGAAAAAAAAGAACTTTTTTCAGGTTAATAGTGCGTTTTAAACGCATGACCCAGAAGCCAACTTGAAACCGCTTCTATTCTTCAGAAAATCGGGCTGTCTTGTTTCTTCCCAAGGTTAGACGGAGGATTGGATCGAGTGTGTGTGGAGGCGATGGAAGAAGCGAAGGCGTTGGCTCAGCATCAACAGCAGTTGTTGTTACAACAGCGGCAACAGCAGCAATTACTTCTCTTGCAACAACTCCAACAGCAGCAACAACAAAAGCAGCAACAGCAATCTGCGATTTCTCGTTTTCCCTCTAACATCGATGCTCATTTACGCCCTCTTGGCCTCAACCGCACGCTTAATTTATCCTCAAACTCTAACCACACCCCCAACTCCATCACCCATCACCACCAGCAACCCCCACAACATTCAAACCCTAATCCAAATGCTCCACCTCAACAACAGCAATTACAGCAGAAGATGAATCGATTACCCCCACACCCACCATCTCTTTCCGGTAACCAAGCGGAGCTCCAGATGGCTTACCAGGACGCCTGGCGCGTTTGCCATCCCGACTTCAAGCGCCCTTTTTCTTCTCTTGAAGACGCTTGCGAGAGGTTTGTCTCAAATTCCCTTACTTCGATGATATTTGATTTATTTTTAGCTGCTTTTTTTATCTTATCGGTCGATTTGTGTTGTGAGCCGATCTTTTATCTGGTGGATTTAATACGTGCCATTGCTAGTTACTGCACTTATATTGCTTTATAATTGAACAAATTCCTAGGAAGCTCCTGGTCACTTTCTTGTTTTAAATTGAAACCCTCTAGAATAAGCTTCTGGTGTGAAAATAGTCGCCCTGTTGGAGGAATATATGCTGTTCTTGCCATGGTAGGCACCCTCCTTTGTGGATATATGACGCTTAATGACACGTTATGTGTTGCTTAGTCCGTTCTGAATTTTTTCATATGTTCATGACTGTAAGTATCTGACGCCTAATGACACGATATCTGTTGCTTTATCCTTGTTCTGTGTCATGGCAGTCTGCTATTTATGGATAATATATTCTGATGGCCAAATAGCATCAAAAAGATAAGAGAGATTAGAATAGCATCGCATGTTGCAAAGCATTTTCATCCAATCTGCATGTGTTGTAAAAAATATTCCAATTAATCTGAATGTTAAGTGGTTCTCGTATCCTTCATATTTCTTATTCACTTGAGCCGTTGGAGGCAACTTTACCATGATTTTTTCAGGGGCTGGGCGGGGAGGGTAATACAAATTATAAAATGATTTATGATTATGTTGGATTGACCTGATGCTTCCTTCACCGTGATTGTTCCTGCTGGTAAGCAGTAAGTAACATAAGAAGATGAACTATTTTTAACTCACAAATGCATCTTTGTGGAAGTGTGGCACCACACATATGTTTGATTTGCTAATGACTTTGAGCACCTTTTAGAAGTTATCTTGAAGAAGAGCAAAAATTAATCAACTTGAACGGAGAGATTTATGTAAGTGCAATAAATATTTATTGCTAATTGTTAGCCTCTGGCTTTTGTTCTTTCCAATGGTTGTCCTGAATCATATGACTTACGAGTTGGAGTTGTCCATGGCCCTTGGGCTTTCAATTAACGGAAAAAGGTTTTGCAAAGTTTCTTTCGGTGTTCATTGTACCGATAAACATTTAAAGGGAAACGTCTTCTCAAAGCATATGTTTCACACTGTTGATTGATTTTTTTTTCTATAAAAGATTGGTTCCTATTCAGAAGAATTAAGAAACAATTTTTTTGTTTTCAGCATTTATTTACTAAAATCATGGAGGCTTTTATTATAAAAATTATTGGATTACATTGTTCTTTTCATTCTCAACTTTTTCCCCCGCCTTTTCTTTCTCTCTCTAGCCATTAATTATTTTTTTCTATGAATGAATGACATTGGGGGCATTTTATTGTTGTCTTTGAGTATAGCCTTTGGCAACCATTTTGGACTTTCAATCGTTCAAATGTTCAGTAGATCCATCTGGATTAAATTGTGAAACATGGACACACTTGCAACCAATGTGATGGATTCCAGGCGGTAAAGAAACATCTCAGGTCAGACGTGAAACAAGAAAAGGAAGGAGACAACAAATTAATAGCAACATGTTGGCTAATAGGATATTTTGTCACACATATATTTACATTTGCAAAGAGTAAGGGGTAATGACTTCAGGTTAGGATCAGTAGAGGTGACGAGCACTAGATTTGTAGACGCCAAGGTGATCGGTTTGGCAAGATATATCACACATCAAACCTTGCTTCCATTTGGCTACACAACATGGTATGGTTCATTCACTTAGCTCGTGACAGAAAAAGGATAATTTGTGTATCTCCCAGCAGAAATTCTCACCGGTTCCTTTCTAATCTCTTCAATGCGTCAAGCACAGAAGCAACTAGATTAGCTAGTTTTACAAGGTGCTCCTGCTCAAATCACCTTTCCCTTTCGTAGTTAATTACCAATTTGGACCTGGTGGTTTGTTGTCAAACCTTTCCACAAGGATCCTACACTGACTTGTTTTTGAGAATTTCTTCTCTTGCATCGGACTTCTTAGGGAGTAGGTGCATAAACCAAAGAAGATGGAAGTACTTCTCAGGAAAAATATCTGTGAACAATGAGTTAGATTCTGTATTAAAAATATTGTTGTGTACGTCCTTTGCATTAGCTAGTTTTCCTAGCAGATTATCTTGTAATCCCCAAGTGTTTTGGGTATCATTGGAATTTCACACCAGCATAATGGATCGTTTCTGTAATTGAAAATACTGCTGTGTAATTCCTTGGCATTAGCTACTCTTTCTAGCAGATTAGCTTGTAATCCCCAAGTTGCTTGGGTGTCTTTGTAAACTTGCACCAGCATAATGAATCTTTCATTAACTTGATCTTAAAATGGTAAAAGGTTTATTAACCAATCATAAGCTTTCTGAAAGTTCTTTCCAGACGTAAGTTTCGATGAAGTACAACTTTTCTAGGATTTATGTACACCCTAACCAAACCATAGCTACAGAGCAATTATTGTGTCATAGTTAGGAAGGAGATTTTCCGTGATCTTCACTTATTTGATTCTACTTTATGTGAACAAAGTATTTTCAATTACCAAAAACCATCAATTTTGTTCATATTGTCATCATTAAGGCTGCAGATTTATCAGAAGTCAAGCTTGTTTGCATTCCATATTAGAATCCGCTTTAATTGTAACTTTTTTGTTATGTATGTATGTGTATTTGTGGTATATTCCATATTAGAACCTGCTTTAATTGCAACTTTTTTGTATGGAAAATTATGAAGTTATTCATATTCCTGTAGCATAAAATTGAAAAGCAAATGGTTTTTCTAAGATGGCAACTCTCAGTTGTTAGAGGGTGATGACAGTGAGATGAGAAATTTTCAAATAACCCAATATAGTAGAAAAGAAAAAAGGTTCTCCAGAACTTGGACAAACCCTTACCTTGACTATCTACGCTACAGAAAATTGTCGAGAACTGACTGGAAGCTGAGCTAATCACAAGATAATCGGTTGATACATGATCATCGACGTGCTTCTGTGCCGTTGTGACTACTCTACCCCCCACATGAGGTGCTTGACTCCCTCATAGGCCAACTGTATCCTTAGTGAGATGCACCTCAACATATGTAGAGCACACTTGGGAGAAACCTACACTAGAAATCATGAGGCATGGCTACTTGTGGCCTACCATGAAGTATGACACCATATAATTCATAAAAAAAATGCAATGATGTCTTGAGAAAGTCCCCTATGGAGATGACCCATGGCCCTTTGTGCAATGACGGCTAGACATCCTCGGACCTTTCCCATTGCATCCGAACAGAAAAAGTTCATAATCGTCAGTATCAACCAATTGACTAAGTTAGTGGAGTCGATGCGTTTGCAAAACTCATGAAGCACAATGCCATGGAGTTCGTGCAGTGGAGCATCCTGTGCAAATTCAGCATCTCAGAAGTCATCGCCTCTGACAATGGGTTACAATTTTTAGGGAAGCAGCTCATTCCATATTGCAAAGGATTGGGCATCCAACTTCATTCACGTCTGTGTCATACATCAAGCAAACAGACAGACCAAGGTGACCAACCGCACCACCCTTGATGGACTATGAGCAAATTGGACAAAGCTGACAGAGCCTAGATTGAGGAAGTCCCCGTTGTGCTGTGGGCCTATGAGACCACACCTAGGGAAATCACCGATGAAGCAACTTAGTAAGATGGTGTTACAGTCTGTTCTTTGGAGCAAAGGCGTGATTCTAGTAGGGATCAGACTCTAGTTCTCAGACAGTCCATTATGATCGTGCCCAGAATGTAAAACTCCTCAGGCGGCGTCTAGACCTCCTTGGTGAAGACAAGAACCCTGTGCTCATCCGCACAACAGCCTACCAGCAAGGAGCGCACACTAGTACAATTGAAGGGGTTAAGGGAAGAGCATACTAAGGTAGCGGCATAGTCCTTCAGAACAAAGATGCCACTGGAAAAACTGCCTATAGGAGCAAGTTATCTCCAACTTGAAAGAGATCATTCTAGTAGCTGTTGTATTCCGGAATGGGACATGCAAGCTACGAACACAAGCCGACAAGCTTGTTCCTAGAACATGGAATGTCATCCACCTAAACAAGTTCAATCAGTAGTGCCGCCCATCATCAAATAACCTTTAATGGCAACTGAGGTACATGGCTCCCACCAAACGTGGGAATTGAAAATGCCTTGGAAATATTTGCTGCTGCATGTCCGCCTGGGAGCAATTAATGCTTCTCCTTAGAAATACTCAACAGTGATGAGATTCACTTGGGTTAGGTATTTTATCCGGTACTTAGGTACACTTTTGGGTCATCGTGCATGTGGACCTGCACCGCATCAATACACTAGTCATCAAAGCAACCATCAATACTCCTACTGTCCCCATGGTAGCCATCAAATGTATCACAATCTTCCCTGATTCATCAATTACAACGCAACATTCCATGCTTGACATTAGCCGGGTGCATGGAGCTCTTTCTCCTGGAAGAACAGCATTGGTGAAGAATAAGGGGAGAAGTAATGGCTTCATATAGAAGTGGGGTAAGTGGGTAATGGTTAAAAAAATTGGCTGATGTGTTGGCTGTTATATAACGATAAGTCACCAATATGTAGAATATCACAATTTTTCTAGAACTGAGAAATATCGGTATCATGGAGATGTAATATCGATACATATCGGCCAATATAATAAGGTAAACTATGATTTTGTAATATTCATTACAATTGTGTAGTCTTGGAATTTGTAATATTTGCAATACTGTAAATTTGTGTTACATTGACCTAGAATAGGGACTAAAAAAGAGGGTTCCGCTAGTCTTCCATTAGATCTTTGCGAAATTCATCTTACCCATTTTATCCTTATGTGGCTGCCACCTTGAATTTTCTAATCACACTTTTGCCAGCTAAATTGTAGGTTATGGGAAGAGATGAGAAGATTTGTGCCAAGCATTCACTCAATCTTTGACTAACATGGCGTACACATACTTTCCCCCGAACAAATTACCTGTACCAATTTTTGTGTGCTGATTGTATTTTGGTTCTAGTTTTGCCCCAAAATCTTTCCATTCTCCTGTAGCCAAACCCAAGCATTGCAAATCAATTATTTAGCCCACTGTTTGTCGCTTGCACCGACATTGATATTGCATGGGTTAAAAATGCCCCATCCTTTTATAATTTGAACAAGAAGTGAACAAAAGGTCATTGCTCTGTATCGTATGCTTTGAGATTTTGAAATGCAATGAAGCCAACTAACAATGATTAAGGAAGATCAACTAAGCAATGATGCAGCTGCTTCTCTAACATCATCCTTGCTCCTCTATAGGCACCCATGCTGAGTAAGATTGATGAGATTTGCTGAATTTGCTTTAAAATTTTAGTGGCATTATTAAAGAACTTATATTGAATGTTGAGATTACAAGCATTAAAATACTGGTATTAGGGTCCACAATTAAAAAAAGTGTTGATTTCCAGTTATGCTGAGACTAGCTGGCTCTGCTATGTTGTAGGATCATTTATTTTGTTTTGAACATTGTTGAAGCTCAAATTAAGTATTCAAGGTTTGCATTCAAGCTGCTTCTCTAATAGCCACGTTGGTTTTTGGTTTCCAGTTTGGAAACTGCCCAAGCTCTTTTTTCGTCTGTCATATTTGCTTAAGCTAGTTGCATTTTTTAATGTAAACCCATAAATCACCATCAAACCTGTGAATCTCAAGTCTCATTCTCATGACTCTGGATAGTTAAATCCTGGTTTCATCTTGAAAGGAGATGACACTGGTGTTATTTCAAATGATTTGGATGTCTTGTTAAATTGCAATACTAGTTGGAGTCATTGCTTGAAATACTTACAGGTTATTACCTTATCATGTTGTGGCTGACTATGAAGCAGAAGAAGATGACAGAATCCTTGACTCTGATCCAACAGGCCAGATACCATCACGCTCTCAGCAGTGGGATCATAACATTGCTGCAAAAGTGGCAGAGTTCACAGCTACTTTTGAGAAACAGGCCCTGGCGTTCAACATAATAACTCGCAAGCGGGCCTCAGGTGAATTCCGTTCAGAGGAGAGGTTAATGATTGAGCAGGCTCTCTTACAAGAGGGAAAACGGTCCATGTTGGAATTGAAGGCTGAACTTGAATCAAGAGAAAAGGCTGGTCGGGAGCACGAGGCTAAGTTGCGGATGGCAGCCTTTCAGGCAGAGCAAGCTCGGGTAGAGTCACAGGCTCATGCTGAGCTGATGGCACGTGCTCCAATTCGGGGTAGTGCTCTTGGATCTCAAAGCAATGATGCTTTAGTGGGTCATGAAATGACAGAGCAGGAAAGGGGAATAAACGCAGATGAGATGATGAATGGATGGGGAAGTAACGCTCAGAGGGATGAGAAAGAGCCATCCGAGGATTTCCTGAATGATGAGGAGGCTGAAAATGGAGACACCGGAACGCAGGAGTGGCGTGAAGATGGAGAGTTTGATCTGAATTCTAGATAAACACAGGAAAGCTGCAACCTTGCACAAAGGCGTGGCCTTCTCAAACTTTGTCTCCACTCTGCAGTTAGTTTTTAATTTTCCGCACACCATGTTTACTTGAAGATCTTATTGCTTAATTTGGCTAGTGGTTCAGATTTGTTGCTGAAACCGCATTCTGTAACCCGCCATCAGAATGAACTCAACGTTTCTGTAAGTGGATGATGTTGCTTTTGCAGGGTGCTTTATCTATTCTCTATACATGTTCTCGCCCTATGGAAATACTCCTCTTACCGGCAGTGAGAATTGGCATTTGCAAGTTTTAAATCATTGTGAGTATTTCCATGAGAATGGATTTTGCGCTGCTCTGGGTAATTTGAGGACGTTCATTTTGTGGGATGGTTGTCAGGGATACAATTGAACAGGTATACGCTGCCAGCCGCTTGCAAACTGACTGAAAAAGCTTGATTTTTTTAAAAAAAAAAAACTGTGTTTAGTAAACCGGTGGAGGTTCAACAGCATCAATTTTATTTGTTAAATATTCAGTTTAAAAACTGCCTGTTTATTTACCGGTCGACTAATATGAGTTACATCCTCGGCACGCATTTTATTTTTATTTTGTCTCAGGATTTTTTAACATTTCATTTAGGTTTTTCGTGGTATAATTTTATTTGGTGTTTAATTGAGGTTGTAAAAAAATTAAGGGTGTGAAAAGCTAACTAAATTGGCCAACAAAAAATTCAATAGACAGATTACTAACCAAGTCGGTGTTAATGGTTAAAGGGACAATGTAAAAACAATTGTCCGTTTTTATTTATTTTCAAATGAATCAAATCCTTTACTAGTCCAGAGAAGATACAACAGTGGACTTGGTGCTTCCGCCTTTGGTTGACAATTTTTCACAGGTGAAATTCAAGTTTTAAAGAATCGTCT
>JAODPA010027865.1:0-12636 GCA_025585075.1 Nepenthes mirabilis
CCATATAACAATACTAATTAAAATTTTATCTTAATTTGTTTGCCTTATCCGCAATCTTAATTTCTATTACTCTTGTCCATTTTAAATTTAATTACATAATTAGATTTTTAGCCTAATAAATCCTTGATGCGTCATGTATTCGAATTTTGGATAGATTTGGGTTTAGCAGCTCGTTGGGCTTATTTGTGAGGATGTCGAGTCCGGTTTTTGTCCTGCGCGCCTAGGATCCTCTCCACAACAATAGAAGATGAAAAATTAGAAGAAAACAGTGGGATTTACTTCCCGATTGATCTTTCGACGCTCAAATTAGTAATCTATCTTTTAAGATGAAGAAGGTAAAAATAGAGTATGCTAGAATAAATGCTGGGAAGGGATTCGAGAATTTAAATCAAAGGTACACTTGTCGCGGAGTTGCTTAGAGCGTAGTGCGGTCGTGGAGAGCGGCTTTTTGGATCATTAGGTTCATTGGGAATGAGCAGTGAGAAATATAATAGTGAGAGATTGCTTGAGAGATGGAATGCTTATGTGAGTTTGAGTATTCCAGATAGCATGCCATTAGAGTGCGTCCCCAGGACTTTTTATAGTCATCGGGCCTCGTTGCCTTCCTTAGGTAGCGAGACGGGCTGGCAGCCTTCTGAGGGGATTCTTTCCATTCATCGTGAGGATGTAGGCACCATTTAGTGCTGCAATGGTTGGAAAGGAAAATTTCTTCCCCCGCGGAGATGTTGCATGCCATGAATGCTGAAACTGCCATTGTGAGCCGCACACTGATTTGAGGGCTTTCTTTCAAGGATTTGGAGCTTTCGTTATAGAGGTGGTTGCCATCTGGAGAAATCCTCAACATCACCGCCAATTAGGACAGATGACCGTTACGTGTAGAAAAGGGGTCATGGGTCAATTATAGTTTAGGCCACATCTATTCTGGGCTGTATTTGGTTGCTTGAGAAAACTTCTTTGGTCAACGGGGGCGTTAACTATTATTTGGGCAAGTGGGAAGCGATACTTTTTGGGCCGCTTGTTTCTTTGGGCCAACTCACTTTAATAATCCCCATCACTAGCCCCCTGCTAGTGGTCTGAATTTTTAGCCTTCGATATGTTCATAATGGAATGTGACTGGCCGTATTATCTTCTTAAGTCTGATCTAGATTCCCTTTTTCACTGATCTTGGCATGACCTTCCTGTTTTCTGATTCTTTGCAGATTCGCTAAGTTGGTGGTCCTTTGACATTTAGCATTCTATGTAATGTACCAAATCTTTGGGACCTCCTATTATCGAAAATATAAGGACCAAATTCTTTTGTATCATGAGAATGGCAAAAATGTGAAGGAAAACATGATCCGGTCAACGCCTATTGACTGAAAGATGTGAGGAAAATGTAACCGGTCAACGCAAGTTGACCGGAAACATGAAAGAGAGTTTATCCAGTCAACACCAGTAGACCGAAAATGTAAAGGGTACTTATCCGGTCAACATCAGTTGACCGGAAGTAATAACAATTATAAGAATAGAAGGCAAATTAGGGTAGTTAAGTTGACCGAAATCGTGTGATTATTGACTGGAAAAGACAATAAGAAAATTAATCTGATCAATGCTTGTTGACCGAAAAAATCGTCAGGGAGACTTTAACCGGTCAGCACCAGTTGACCGGAAAGGAAGGAAGGAGGCTGGACGTGTTGAGACGATAGAAAGAAGGAAAATTTAATCCGGTCAACGCCAGTTGACCGGAAAGCATGAAGAGTGGCCAAGGAAGAGTTGACCGCCCGATTGATTGACGTGATGACTAAATATGATTAAGGTCAGGATGACCACGCTAGTAGGTGACCTACTCCCAACCGCCTCGCTGACCTTCTAGAAAGGCAAGGGGAGCAAACAAAGAAGTACGAGCAGTTGACCTACCCTACCTACTACCACCAACCCAAACGTCTATAAGTAATGGCCCTGGAAATTAGGATAGGAAGTTAGGCAATCGACCCGGTGAAGGCGTTAAAAACTTCGAGCAAGAACCAAGTAAGGGGTTCATAGATCCAGTTCAGGCAAGAGTACTCACCTTTTGTTGATCATGTATTTTAATGTAAGTGTACTCACTATTTTAAGTTCATACTTTTAATGCAAGTAGTATCATGCCTGTTTGTCTAACTAATAATGTTCAGTTAGTTCATAATATTCGAACGCATGAAGTTTGATTATTGTATGATTTAGATGATGACCAGTTATTTGTTTATGAAAAAGTACCAATTATTTTAGGATGTTTGGAGGTTCTATTTAAATGCACGAAGTCTGGCCATGTTGTAAAATGTTCGGTTATTGCATGTATAAAAAGACCTCCGATTTTTGTTAAAAAAAAAACTCTGACTTTTGATAAAAAGACCTCCGGCTTTTGTTAGAAAGAACTCCGACCTTTGATAAAAAGAACTCCGGCTTTTGTTAAAAAGAACTCTAACTTTTGATAAAAAGAATTTCGGCTTTTGTTAGAAAGAACCCTGGCTTTTGATAAAAAGAACTTCATCTTTTGTTAGAAAGAACTTCGGCTTTTGATAAAAAGACCTCCGACTTTTGTTAAAAAGAACTCCGACTTTTGATAAAAAAAACTCCGACTTTTGATAAAAAGACCTCCGGCTTTTGTTAAAAAAACCTCCGGTTAAGTGCATATTCGACTTGATTTTCGAAAAAGCATGATTTGCGAAACTAAGTGTTTGATGGTCGAGTAGCTGAGGCCTTAAATGTAGCCGTTATTGAGATATGATGGTCGAGAGTTGCAGGCCTTAAATGTTGCCGTTTGATTGGTCATGACTATGGACCTTAAATGTAGCGTTTTGATTGGTCATGACTACGAACCTTAAATGTAGCGTTTTGGATGGTCTTGACTACAGACCTTAAATGTAGCGTTTATGAGATATGATGGTCGAGAGTTGCAGACCTTAAATATAGCCGATTTTTTACGGGAATGAATTTAAGCATGATTTTGGAAATCTAATTGCATGATTTCAGAATCTGCTTGCATTGACTCCAGCCAGGTTTTATGAAACTGTATGCATATATGCCACTATTGTATTCTGTGCATGATTATGCATGATTTATGCATGAGTACCTTACTGGGCTCTCTAGCTCGCCCCTTCTATTTTTCAGATGATGATGACGGCGGTGACGAGTTCATGTTGGACAAAAAAGAATGAGGTCCGAAGGACTAGATAGGTAGGATAGCTGGCCGGAATTTAAGCCGCGAAGAAGCAAAATTGATGTTTTCGCTTTTGATGTTTTGGAAAAGATTTGTAAATTACTTCCGTTGCTAAAAGTTAATGAATATTAGTATACTTCCGTACACTGTTATGCTTTGAGTAATTTGTGATTTCTAGTGGCATCTTAGTTTGTTCGGGACCTTTATGTCAAACCGATCTCGTCTTGGCCGGTCAAGAGAGAAAAACCACGACCCCTGGCCGCTAACTCACGAAGTAGGGCCTTACGCGATCCTGTGCACGCGATGTATAATACATATAAAAGAAAAATTTAAGTCCACCCTTTTTAGCCAAAGTATATGATCGTTTATGATTGACGGGCGGCCGCATACGGTGGAATGTGGCCAGTCCGTCACATTCTGCCTACTTCCTCGCATGCTATGAAACGGGAGCTTTGATGTTTCTCAGCATTTCCCCCCTCATCGCTGGGGAGCTTGCTGCTCCAGTTGCCGGCTCGGTGTTTAGGCCGTTCATTTTCTCTAGTGTTGCTATTTCGAGTCATGAGTCATGATGTTTGGGCTACTTTGGTCGCTCCTTTTCGTGCAGGAGGCCGCTTTGGTCACCCCTTCTCGTGTGAGTGACTGTTGACGTGATTTGAATCTACTTTCGAATCTTGGTACTTCGATTGAGAGCTTGGAGAAGGGCCTTTAGGATGGGCTGCTTATATATTACTCTCTTTTTCTCTCCCCATCACTGTTGTTTCGTTGTACAATTGTCTTTGAAAGCTGTGTAACTTGTAAGGAAAAAGTTGATAAGAAAATTTGTAGCTGTTTATGCGAACAATTTCTTCATTGCTTCCTTATCCTTCATTGCCGTGCATATCTTGTTTTTTCTATTGTTGTCACTATTCTTATTTTGTGCCTCAAAAAGGCTGAGGAGATGTGGGTCTTTGCTTGGTAGCTTGGTATATGGAAAGGCCGCAGTTTCAAAGTCAGGATAGCCTGGTTAAAGAGAGCGGGGAGATAGTTGACTAGCTGTGTTGACCAGATTGTTGTGATTTGGAGAATAAGGCGAAGTCAGAATGTTAGTTGATCGGCCTCCTTGGCCAAACCGCCGAGATCCAAAGAAAAAGCGGTGCCGGAATAACCATTGACTGGCTTCATTGGCCAAACCACTAGAGTTTGGAGAGAATGCGGAGCCGAAATGACCATTGACTTGCTTCGTTGACCAAACTGCTGGAGTCCGAAGAGAAAGTGGAGCCAGAATGACCATTGTTCAGCTTCGTTGACCAAATCGCAAGAGTCCGGAGAAAAAGCGGAGCCAAGATGGTAGTTGACCGGTTCCGTTGACCAGCTAGAATCTGGTGAATAAATGGAGTGGTTTTGATGCATTATTTTATTTTGCCGTCGGTTGGGCACTCGATGAGTTGCTGAGCTGCTTGGGGACTCGCGCTTCACTTTGTGACCTGTTGTTTTTTGCCACGTGTCGTTACAGAGGGCAGCCGTAATCTCGACAATAAATACGACTGGATATACGACTTGACTGTGCTGTCTCTGGAGTCAACATGTGTCCGGTATAATTGTTGTGCCTTTTTTAGGCGTTGTTTTGTTTTGGTGGTAGAGAATTTTATAAAAATGAAAGGGTAGTTCAATTCTTCTTCCTGCTTCTTCTCTCACATCACTTCCGATCCATTCTACTGCCTCTTAATCTGCTTACTTCCATGGCACCCACTGTGAATGCGATTCGCTCTATTCTTGGTTCTAACAATATTAGAGCTCTCTATCTTGAGTTCTATCGTATTTGTTGTTCCTAGGAAGAACGATAGGGCTTGCTTCCCATTAGAGGGATGCATTGTTGTTTATGAGGATCACTTGTGGAGTGGGCTTCGTCTCCCTGTTCCAAAGGAGCTGCTTCGCATTTTCCAAGCCCTTGGCACCCCCATAGCGAGGCTCCGCGTGGATACTGTGCATTACTTGTGTTCGCTTTGTATTTTATTCTGCCACCATTCGCGGATGCTGACTGTGGAGGTGATGAGGGTCATATTCCGGTTTACTTAGAGTGGAGAGTGGATACCGCTCTCTCCCTAGGAGTTACGCATCAGCAACGTCATCTACGAGTTCGTGAAGAACTAGAAGGATCGGTTCTTCTATGTAAAGGTCTCTGATGATTGGCCTTTATCTAAGGAATGGGCTAATGTGCCTAAGGTCCTCACCTGGATGCCCTCACGAGAGGAGGTGGAGGCTATTGAGCCTCTATTGATGTTGGTGCTAGAGCATCCGGATGAGTTTAGGAGGGACCACCTAGTGTGTGAGATCTCGATCCCTAAACGTGATAATTATGGAATAATTATATGGATGAAAATCATATTTGTGCATAAATATAATGAAAAATTTGATACTAAAGTAAAAAGGAGCGAAATCGGCCAAAGGGAGGACTGCCACTCGCCGTGCGCTTGAGCGCCGGTGAGGCACAAAAATGCACAAGGGCCTGCTCGAAGGGCACCCTGGGTAGAGTGGGAGCGTGGCAGCCTACGAGGCTGCTCGAGCACTAACCGAGGTACCATTTTACGAGAGGGGCCACTCAAGGACCGCTCGAGGGCCGCTCAAGTGCTGGCCCTCGGGTGAGCCACGTGACCATCTTTCTTCGTTTATAAAGGGGAAATTTGAGGAGGGAGGAGAGAATGAGCAACAAAGGCACAAAGGGGAGGAGAAAGAGGAAAAAGAGAAGAGAGGAGGGAAAAATCTACTGATCCAATCCGATTCGAGTAAAATAACTGTAGATTGAGCTCAGGCAAGTGTACTCCGAATGTTATATACATTTTTTACAATATTTTAATATCTCTGCAACTGTATTTATACTTTAAAAGCATATTTTCCCATATTTTGTATAAATAAAACCTATTTCTCTTGATTAATCGGGAAAATTTTATGTTTACTTATATATACTGTAATATTTGGTTTCGATTTCATGTAAAAACATGTGTTTGGTATCCGTTTTATGTCCAGAATATTTATTGAAACCCTGAGCATGAAAATAAAGGGATTTAATATTTAAAATTTATAATTTCTGATAAGTGACAGTTAATTTATAAAAGAGTACTGTTCATGTTATGATTATAACTAAAAAATTTATACGGAACCGCACTGTTAAGTTTCTGTGAATTTCTGGAGTATTTTGAAGGAATAATGGTGAAATCTTTACTGATTTTTGAAATCTGATGAGTTATAAACTAAGAAAACAAGAGGAAACTATTTCTGATTCTGTCAATTAGGGATAACTCCATCCATGGAGTTATACGTGGTCTGTCCTTCCTTGGAACGTTACTGGAACTAACTCTGGAGGTCAAAAATCCTCCGTTGGCTTTGATTTGTGTGCCTAAAAACACAATCGGTCCCTATTATTGTCACAGTTTTTGGCCTTTGATTGTGTGACGGAAACACAACTTACTCCCGATTATTTGCCCTATCGGCTAGTAGGGTACGCTAGTTGGGTCCCTAAGATATTAAACTGAAATTTCTGAAGAAACAAATGGGATTTGAAACTATTTTACGAACCCCAATGCATGTTTAAGTAGAATCATACTTTATTATTATTTTCATGAACTGCTTCTATTCTTCTGATATGATATTAACGTGATTTTCTTCCCTAACATATTCATATTATAGCCTAAAAGTATGATTTATGTTTTTTGGGAGCTGTTTATATGGAACTATACTTTCCTCATGAATTATGTATATGTTTCTATTTCCCTGGCAATTTCTATGATTTTCTACATTTATATTCTACTAATATTTTCGTAATCATTATCTTATGAAATTTATCCTTTAAATACAATCGTATCCGCTTTACTGTATTATGTTCTACATGAGAGCATTATATTATATTCGTTTTAGTAATTTATTGGGTTTTGACTCACGATTTTATTTTTTCGCCTCCAGATAAGGATATAGAGAAGATATTAGATGACTATGCCTAGTTAGAGATTAGGAAGGAAGGTTCTGGAGCCTCAATAAAGTTTTGAAGATTATCTTGAAGTATTTTAAAAAATTTGATAGATCTATATTGTTCCATAGAGTTTTGTAAAGGAAAGTATGTATAAATAATTATAGCATATTCTGTAAACTGTTAGAATTGTATTTGTACTTTCGCAGATTATATCTTGGGTATAGTTGCATCCGCTATATGTTTTCTAGTTTATGTACAGGTCGTAGACAGTATCTCTTGTCTGAATTCTGGTATAGTGAATAGGGTTGTTAAATTAAAGCCATGGATAGCACTTGTGGTCCTGTGAATGCGTGTTATAGGATGTGAATTATAATATTTGGTTAGTTGTGTACTTGTACTAGTCCTGTGATTGTGTTGTGGTGATAAGTCTAAGATTTGGATATCGAGTATGCTCTATATATGTATAAATAAGCAGGTTGTATATTTTGATTTTTTATCCAATTTTAGATAGAATTTTACCAAATTTTTTGTAGAATTTATTGATAAAAATTTATGGATTTTGTTCTGTATCTGTTTGACGGAAGGTCCTATGAAAATTAGGATTCGTTCCGTCACAAATGGTATTAGAGACTACAAGATGCCTTAGGAATAATCTGAATCGTATGCAAAAACTTAAGAATTGATCATGACTGATTAAATAGGTAGGGATAGATATAGACTGAATAAGTTAGGTTAGAAAATCCTAAGTGTTCTAGCTTACATAAGTTAGAATTGACCTAAATTAGGACGTAATAATTAGTCGACTGACATTAATTTCAGGCCTAGGTTGATCAATTTAAGTTTGAGGATTCAAATTAATTGTCTTAAAATGAAGCAAGATAATGATAGATAAGATTAGATGAAATGTTTAAGGTTCAACCCTAAGAATTTTCTTATGAATGTAATAATTTAATTCCTCCGTTTGATCTAATTGATTGAGGGTAATTGATATTGCAATATTTCTATTATAGGATATTAGTATGGCAAATAGAAAAAGGGATAATGCTCGAGATGGCAATGATACCCCAGAAGATCGAGAGGCTAGATATTTAAATTTGCTAAAAAAGTTGTCAAATGTAATCGAAGTAATGGAACAACATTACATGACTCCGGTAAATCCTGCCCAGACAGCTTATGATAGATTTAGGAAAGAAAGAGTACCTGAATTTTTAGGTGAACCGAACCTGGTGAAAGTAGACATTTGGCTTAGGAGAATGAAGAAAATATTTGTAATGATTCAGTACTCTGATAAAAAAAAGTCACATTTGCAGCCTACAAATTAGATGGAGAAGTTGACAGTTGCATCTGAAAATGATATTATTTGGAAAATATTTGAAAAAGCTTTTATGGAAAAATATTTTTCCTCAAGTCTTTAGGATCAGAAGGAATAGGAGTTTATATGGCTCAGACAAGGAAAACATATTGTAGTCGAATACGATGCAAAGTTTACTGAACTATCTTATTATGCGCCGTATATCGTAGAAAATGAGGAAAGAAAAGCTAAAAAGTTTTAGTAAAAATTGAAAGGTGAAATTAAGAGGCAATTGATGATCCATAAATTTCAAACTTATGTAGAGATTTTGGATACAACACTAATTTTTGAGAGAGAGTTGGAAACTCAAAAATTCTCAGCTAAGAGGGCAGCTAGTCGAGCAAGTTATAGTGTGAATACAAATGTGGGATCCTTAAGGCCCTCTAAAAAGGCAAAGATGGCTACAACAGAAAATGGAGTTATTGAAAATCAGACAAAGGCTTATTTTAGGTGTGGACAATATGGTCACTTGGTTAAAAACTGCCCACTACCAACGAGATCAGGAGTAAAAAAGTCTACAGTTTCAGTAAAATCTTTTGCACTGACAGTCTAGGATGCTAAGATATCGTCAAAAATAGAAAAAGGTATTCTTTTAATGGAAAGTTGATTTCTGCTTTATTTAAGATTCATATATGTTTTTAATTCCTCATACAATTGTATGTTATATATATTGCTATTCAATGGCTATGTGTTAGGAAAATACTTATAGAGCTTGTGGTATTGGGATTTTGTGTAGAAATGTGTTAAGATTGTTGCTAGCTATTGGATATCAGCGATAATGGATATCTTAGGAAGTTTTATAGCTTTTTGTATAGTTCGACGACCGTATTACGAAGAAAACTCTGTCAGTTTTTTAGCAGAGCATACGGTCTGTCATAGATGATATTTTCGATAGCACAATTTGAATTTGAAAAAGTAAAAGTAAAATTAACTGAAATTTGGGTGATTATCCCCAACCCAAGTGGTGGAGGACTTTATGAGATGGCCAAAAACAAGTCGATGAAGATCTGTATAGGTAACCTTGAAGAATTTGGAGTAAAGTTGTCAGCTGCTTGCTTGGGGTTGACCCCTGATAGGTCTAATGTATTGTGATAGGTCTAATGTATTGGGGACTATATTTTTTATATTTTGGGGATGAGTTGTTCTTAAGGTAAGTAAAAGAGGAGCCCATAATCAGCATTATTCTACTGTGGATCAAAGAAGATAATTAAGACTTCCATTTGAAAAAATTGTAGGCCTTGCCTCCAAAATTAGTTTTTTGTTCGAATAACTTTGAAAGCAAGTGGTGGCACCACTGAGGAAGAATGATCATGTAATATTGTGAACGGATAAACCTGTCTAAGAATCTCAATGATGAGCCCCGATATCTTTAAGAGTAATGGACCTTTGTACTGGCAAATAATATTGGCTAAAAGTGTTGGGGTAATTAGATGTTGTATTCTAAAATTTGGAGATAAACCATGTTCGAAGCATTGGAGTTATGAAATTTTGAAGTTAGAAATCCTCAAGGTTGTGAGCTACTAATTGAGTTTTGAGATTTGATTGATGCTCTAAGCTCGATATTAACTTTTTGAAGACTGATATAATTATAGTTTCTGAATCTTGTGATAATTCAAGGATTTAGGAGGATATCAGTTTGGGGACATATCAATGAAAGAATAAGAATGTGAAGTATTCTGCATTCAAGGTTTACTTGTAATCTAAACTTTATGTCGAATCTTAACTAAGCTGATCAAAGAGATTTTGGGCAATAGGCTAAGTTAGAAATGGTGAAAAGAATTATATTTGGAACATTAAAGATATGAAATCATGGATCGGAACATTAAAGATATCAGTTTGGGGACATATCAACGAAAGAATAAGAATGTGAAGTATTCTGCACTCAAGGTTTACTTGTAATCTAAACTTTATGTCGAATCTTAACTAAGCTGATCAAAGAGATTTTGGGCAATAGGTTAAGTCAAAAACGGTGAAAAGAATTATATTCGGAACATTAAAGATATGAAATCATGGATCGAAACATTAAAGATATCAGTTTGGGGACATACCAACGAAAGAATAAGAATGTGAAGTATTCTACATTCAAGGTTTACTTATAATCTAAACTTTATGTCGAATTTTAACTAAGTTGATCAAAGAGATTTTGGGCAATAGGCTAAATCAGAAATTGTGAGGTCCTGAAATCAAAGTAAAATATTGCTACTTAAAAATCAGAGTGTTTTAATTTCGACTTAAACCAAAGTGGCCTTATACTACTGGTAGACTGGAAATAATGGCAATCAGATGTTGACCGGTATTTAGACGTGGACCTGTGTCAAGATGTTGACCGGTATTAAGATATTGACCTGCATCAAGATGTTGACCGGTTTCAAGATGTTGATCAGTATTTAGACGTGGACCTGCGTCAAGATGTTGACCGATGTCAAGACGTTGACTGGAAGGTCAACCGAAAGGTTGACCAGTTTTTAATATTGACCAACCTTGAATAAGAAAAAAAAATATTGGCCGGTTTTGAGTACAAGTTGGCCGAATTAGAGTAAGAAATGTTGACCGAAAAAGTTGATCGACTCTGAAGAAAATGTTGACCAGCTAGAATTAACCACCAAATTCAGCAGACAAGGGCCAACTTTGTCGTTAAATTCCAACTAAATTCCAATCTAATCAGAGCAAGTAAACTACCCCGTTGACTTTCTAAATAAAAGTACCAGGTGAGTAACTTACCCTACTCACTCCCGCCTAACCCTTGAAGGGAAGTACCAAGTAGGTAACCGACCCCACTTACTCCACCTAATCCCTCATCTTTATATACTAGCTCCAGATGAGAGACCGGTGTGAAAATTCCTGGCAAGGAAGGAGGGTAAGAAGTTAAGGAGGAGAAAAGCTTCAAGTTAGTCGGAGTGGGCGGTCAACAGTCAGGCAAGTGTACTCCCGTTTTCAAGCTTAAATTGTAATAATGGTCTAGTACAAGTGTACTTTCCCTTTTTAAACTCAGACTTTACTTCTGTTTTCGAGTCCCGATTTCACGAACAAAATTACAAGTGTTCTCCTCAGATTTAAATGCTTCAACACTTAGTATATCAGACTTGCTGTTTTAATTACTGATGCCATGTTTGTCGTACGATCAGACTAAAAATATGATTTTAATTTCATGGTTAATTCATGCTTTCTACTTTCCGTTTTCTGTTCAACTTATGATTGAATTTGAATTGCATAAAAATGGAGAAGTAAACCGGCTTTGAGTCATAATGTTATAATAATTAATTATTGACCGTAATGAGATTTATGGATTTAAAATCGGCTTCATGCCAACTAAAAGTCTTTATAGTTGACCGGAATAAGAAAAATAAATTTGAAATCAGCTTTATAATATGACGACTGAAAGTTTTGTGCCCATCTGGAATGTGAACTAAAGAAAAAGTGAACCGGCCTTACGACAAGATAAGTAAGATCGAACTTTAGCAATGGGAGATAGAGTTCTCCAGCATGCCTAAGAACATTATGGTGGTAATCGAGGATAACGAAAGGGAGCCGTCTTCAGGGCTTTGTACAAGGAGGAAGTGAGAGCCGTCCTCGGGGCTTTGTACAAGGAGGAAGTGAGAGCCATCCTCGAGGCTTTGTTGTGACGAACCAGGTTAATTTTCTTTGATAACCCTTCGTCAATAAAACTTTATTAGTGTCCAGAGTTTTCTCTATAACTGGACAAAAGACCGATATACAACTTGGTTAAATAGGCTAAGCATACTTTTCACAGGATCTCATAATTTTGCCACTTTATTCATGGCTTCAATACAGTATTCTGATCGTACTGTATTAGACCTGGAGAGATGCCATCTAATAACCTCAACCGTGAAACATCAAAACAAAGTGCCGAAGCATACTATAATACCATGAACTGCGGAAGCATATTAAAACCATAAAGACAACCACAAACCATACCAATATCCCGAGTGGTTGTTCATGTCAAATTCAATGTACAAGTCCTTGTTGCACTTGTCTGTCTGATCCTGTCGAGTAAGCCTTTCCTTGTTCTACCTGAATGCTTTCATCTGGAGGAAAAACATCAGATAGCAAGAGTGAGCTTATCGCTCAGCAAGTATAATCATACGCCACTGTCAAACTATGAACATGACAAGGGGCAACATGTATTTGAAATATCATGAGACATGA
>JAODPA010027887.1:0-12634 GCA_025585075.1 Nepenthes mirabilis
ATATTCGTTGTAAAAAGGATGAAAAAGTTTATGTATTTAATTTAGATGAGTTATGTAAACAAGTTGATTGTTTAAGTGCATTAAATGATGACCCATAGTTTTAGCATAGGAGATTTGTGTATGCCAGTATGCATATATCTTCTAAAATGACTAAAATTAATAATATTAGAGATTTACAATTCATGGCTTAAAAAAAGGAAAGTTTATAAACAGATTAATATGTATAAGAGGCTTCTTACAACCAAAATGTTCCGTGGTTCACAATATAGTTTATTTGAATGTTATACCCTTGATTTTTTACGTATTGACTTCATTATTAAAGTAATATCACAAGATTAACATATGGAGCCATTAAATAATTACTTTTAATCGATGTATATTTTTAAGGTTAATTATTAGGATTCTATTATAAAAGTTGTAGCATGGAGAGGATGATTGTAGACGGTCTTAATATCGCTTGATACCCTGCTAAGAAAAAAGACAATGTCTGTGCTTATCATTTAATTTATTTTTTTACAAAGACAAATTAAACCCTGAACTTTATTTTCCACCAAATCAAGTAAGCGTGAAATATTAAGTTAGTTCATGGCCCAGAAGTTTAAGTTGTTGGTGAAAGTTAGAAAAAAAAAAAAAAAAAGAAAAGAAAACACAAGTAGCCGACGAAGCGGGAAAAGGGCATCAAAAGAGAAGATCTTGCTCTACAAGTATCGGTCCCTTGGAACTTGCGTGCGCAGGAGGGAATTTCAATGCATGCGGATTAAATAATATAAAAAAAGCTACAAGATTATATGGCAAAATAATGGAGAAGAGTACACGCAGGCAATATAGACAATTGAGTTCACAATACAGAATTCAACGCATTTGACAATGAGCTGGGATTTTGCATAAAAAGGCGTGCTCTGCAAGCAATCACCTCGGGTATTGTTCTCTATTTCTTTTCTCCAGTCATCCATCAATCAAAGCAATAGAAAAAGGAAATATAAATACCAAGTTTGGAACGGGAGATCGTGCTTCCCCCAGCCAAAAACGTTCAATATTATCCGGAACGGGAATTCCTTGTTGAAGTACGTTTCAGTGCAGAAGCGAGAACCCAGATCTCTAACAGTCGCTGTTTGGTCCTTTGGACTTTCCTATTCTGGTAAGTTTTGCTTCTACAATTTCATATCTGCCATCTGGGTTCCGTTAAAGCGTATTGGCATGTTTCAATTCTTTCTCTTTCCTTTTTTTTTCCCCCTACCATATGGAGTGCTTAAAATGTTGGATGGTCATTTATAGTGATTCTGCCTTCTAGCTTTATAACGGGTTTGTGGGTTTGGATATTGTGATCTCTTTTTGCTGATTACATTTGAATTCTTCGCTGCTTCTTGATTGATAAGATTTTCTGTGTTTGAATCTCCAAATCTCATTAGCATCTGAACCTTCTCATCTCTTCCTTCCTCTTTAATCCTTTATTCTTGGTTATTTCTCTGCTTTTCTTTTTTGGATACTGGGACAAAGGAGATGAAACATCACGTTTTCCTCTGTTTTGTAGGACAACATAGTTAAAAGTACTATACCGTCCTCGTAGTTTCTTCAATAAGATATGCTTTACCCTCCATAAGAAGGATTTACATTCTAATTTTGAACAAACAAAGTTTAAAAAACACTTTCCGTCATCCAATATTTTTGTACTTTCTGTTTTTGAGCCTTATTCCAATTATGCAGATGATCTTGTCCATTGAACTTCTTTTCTTCTTTCCGATTTGGGTTCATCAGAAGATAACAAGTTAACAAAACTCTCTCTCACATCTCTGCATACATAGAGTTCGTGCTTTCTGAAGATTCATTTTCTGAAGTTCGATCCTTTATGTCAAACATAGGCCGTACAAACCGAACCTTCTGCATAAATCCAAGACCAAACCAAGAGTTATAACTTATAGTAAATGTATAATTGGCGCGGACGATCTCTTTTCAGGATATTTGGCTATGGGGTAACTTGGTTACCACCAATTACACCCACGCTTCACCTTTTTAATAAATATTTTTCAGGTTTTCTCCCTTTTTTCTAAACAAAACGACTAGGTATCATGTTGACACATTTGTACGGGGATCGGGATATATGCTGCCGGGAAACGCCTATTTGGCTAATGTTACCTATTTCTCTAGGCATGGATTGAGGAGTCAGTAGGTATCATGTTGACACTTCTGTCATCCCTGATTCTAAGAAGTGGTTGGTTATGTGCCCATTGATTCAGCTTCTCAGCACAAGCAATGATATTGACAACTACACTGGACAATTCACACTATATATTGCGTTAGGCTCTTGCAAGGTGTTAATTTTGTTTTCAATTTATAAGTAGTTCGTGGGCTTCGATGTGTTGGGCCTCTACGGCATAAATTATAGTAAGATAAACAATGGATCAAAGTTTTCCTTCCAAAATATAGCTCATAGCAATTAGATTTCACCTGTGTAATTCAGAGTTATTTCTTCTCTAACTTTGAGTTATATACATATATAGGTTGCTGTAAAGAGGAATTAGAGTTGGTGGTTAACATGGGCACAAAGAATGGGGTGGACGAGCCAACAACTTCTAAGAGTTGTAAGGCATCCTTGGAAGTGGAGAAAAGATCCCAAAATGAGGAGGATTGGAAAGATACCAAGAAAGGGCAGAGCAATGATAGAGTTCCATTTTACAAGCTATTCTCTTTTGCAGATTCCACAGACCTAGCATTGATGGTCATTGGCTCAATTGGTGCTGTGGGAAATGGTGTTTCTATGCCCTTGATGTCTATACTTTTTGGTAATCTGATTGATGCTTTTGGAAATAACCAAACTAACCATGAAGTCCTTCATGTAGTCTCCAAGGTAAAATGACTAAAAAAATCAATTTTGCTGCCTTAATGTTCACTTTTCATCGGGTGATCTTTAGAAAGATGATTTGTTTAGTGAATGAATTTTATTGGTACTTGTTTGTTTCATGCTATTTAAACCATAAATGTTCAGAATTTGAATAAACATATGTTCCTTAGGTTTCTGAGATGTGCAAGTATTGTTGGCGCAAAACGAAAGACACGATAACCGAGCTGACAAAATACTCGGACAGTAACAGAGCAGAGCTCTCGGACGGACGGCCAAAAGTAGAGATAGAAAAACGAGAGAAATACGTACGACAATTTTAACGTGGAAAGACCCTTCTTTAACTAAGGGAAAAACCACCAAAGAATACACTATAAAGTATAGATTATTCTCAAGAATGTTAGCTACACAAGCTCAAATAAAGGAAAAATAATCACAAGTAGATATCTCTCAATCTCTCTCTAAAAGGTGTTTCTCTCTCTATCTTTACAACAAGGCTTGCTCACAGCTCTCTCAAAACTCACTCCAAGACTGCTCTCCAAGACACACAGTACTCTAAGACACACGAGACAAGTAAGGGCACAAGTCTTTATATATACAAGGGGCCTAGTGCTCGGCCAGCCACCCTACTGCCAGTAGGGTGGTAGGACCACGCCCCCTAGGCCTATCACGGCAGACGCACCCCCGACATGTCAGAATGGTAGGCCTGACACATTAAAAGTTGCAGCCGCCTCTAATCAGAGTGGGTCAACTGCCCACCTGCAAAACGCGGCTACAGCAGGCCTACGGAGAGAGAAAGTCAACGCCTAGGCTTTCAGAGTCTTTGTCCATGTCCTCAGCAACCTCTTGGACATGATGCCTCTGATGAGTCCTCGTCCGTCATTACAGGCTTCTCGGACCACTCCAGAAGTTCGCGTCCTTTTCCTCCTTTGAGTCCGCGGACAAAGATACCACTAGGGAGTGACCCCAACAAACTTTCCCTCACGACTGAGTGGGAGTGAAGTTAGTTAGATCGGCAATGTCACAACAAGCTTCCAGTTTTCCCTTTGGCAAAACTTTGGTCAACATGTCTGAATTATTGTCATCCGATCGGACCTTTCCAATTGATAGCTGCCTATCATAAAAAACGTCTCTCACCCAATAATATCGCACGTCAATGTGCTTTGACTTGGAATGGAATGAGGAGTTTTTACACAAGTGAATGGCACTTTGACTATCACATAGGACCTCGTACGTTTCTTGCCTTAGACCCAATTCTTGAACGAATCTTTTTATCCACATCATTTCCTTACAGGCCTCGGTCACGGCAATGAATTCTGCCTCCGTAGTTGAGAGAGTGACACACTTCTGCAATTTGAGAGATATACACTTGTGATTGTTTTTTTTTTTGTTTGAGCTTGTATAGTTAACATTCTTGTAATCAATCTATACTTTATAGTGTATTCTTTGGTGGTTTTTCCCTTAGTTAAAGAAGGGTCTTTCCACGTTAAAATTCTCGTACGTATTTCTCTCGTTTTTCTATCTCTACTTTTGGCCGTCCGTTCGAGAGTTCTGCTCTGTTGCTGTCCGAGTGTTTTGTCCGCTCGGTCACCATACCTTCCGTTTTACGTCAACTAGTATCACAATGCTGATCTTTTTGAACTTCATTTTCTTGGCTTTTTGAATAGGTGTGTCTGAAATTCGTCTACTTAGCTGCTGGTGTTGCAGTTGCAGCGTTTCTTCGTAAGCACATTGAACTTGATACTGTTGTAGTTTTGGTATATAGGAGAGTACTTGAAGAATTAGCTAACAAAAAGTTGACAAGTTTGTGTCTGTGACAGAGGTGGCATGCTGGATGGTCACCGGAGAAAGACAGGCAGCAAGAATAAGGAACCTGTATTTGAAAGCTATTCTTAGACAAGATGTTGGCTTCTTTGACAAAGAAACAAACACCGGAGAAGTTGTTGGAAGGATGTCTGGTGATACCGTTCTCATTCAAGATGCCATGGGAGAGAAGGTACTGCTCGTCAAGTTTACCCATTTGTCTCACACGATCTCTTGTCACTTGAAAGACTTCTATTCTTATTGATTCTAAAGTTGTTATAATTGTTCACGTTGAATGTTATCTTCAGTACCTAGTCAAATTGTATTATGTCCTTTTCTCAAGTTGGGTGATGCAAAAAATGGAATGTGGAACTTCTATTTTTGTTTGTTTGGGTATTGTCAATTAATAAGGACATCATATATCTAAGCTCCCTGGGGAGAGGCATGTATCCTTTAGGAGTTGGGTTGTTAGAGACTGCTACTTTTATATTTCCAGTGATCACACCAAGTTATGTAACTGTCATCTCTCTTTGGTCTTATTAATTTTGTGTGCTTGTCCTAACAGTTCCTTGTCTTTAGGTTGGGAAGTTCATACAGCTAATCTCAACATTCATTGGAGGCTTTGTCATTGCATTTATCAAAGGGTGGCTACTTACCCTCGTCATGTTATGCTCTATTCCACTTCTTGTAGCTGCTGGCGCTTCTATGTCTCTCATGATAGCCAGGACGGCGACAAGAGGCCAAACTGCTTATGCAAAGGCATCAACTGTCGTAGAGCAGGCTATAGGCTCAATAAGAACTGTAAGCTTTTGCCCAATACAAGTTATTGTTCATTAACTTGATAACAAACAATAGATTGTGCTAGTTATAATGCCATTTTCTCAATAAGCAAGCATATTAGAAGGTGAGACTTTTGTACAATTGTCAGGTTGCTCTATTATGGTCTAGAGGTCATGGGTTTAAATATATAAATAGCATCCCTACCATGTAGGACTAAAGCTGTGTATATTTGACTTTTCACATGCTATACTGTATGAGATCCTTGTGCATTGGATCTCCTTTTAAGTGAGTATACTTTTCATTGCTACTTAAAAATGACATGTAAACAATACCTGAAACTATCAAGTACGAGGACAAAGGAAAACTTCAGGCCTAGAGCAGACCCTTCTCAAACTACAGGAAAAAGTTGCTGAAAAAGAAATCAAAACTTTCCTACTGATTACATACCTCATTAACACCTCCCTCCTGTGGAAAGAGTTATAATTTTTCTTGCCACACGTAGTAGATCACTGTGTTGAAACAGATCTCTTTGCTCTTGTGATCGCAGACTTGCCTTTAGCTACCTTAATCATCCAAGAAGTGGATTGTAAAACTCCCAGCTTCTGCATGACAAGTCATATTTAAGTGAAACACCCTGAAATACTTCCAGAGAATTCACAAAGGAAGAAAATTTGATCTATGCTCTTCCACTTGTTTCCTGCGCAAACACACATCCATCATTCTGGATATCACATAACTTTAGGAGTTTTCCATCAATCATAGTCAGCAATTTATTTGACTCCATAAATCCTGCTATAAAGCTGGGTCTTGGCATGGTACTTCTACAGCACATCGGTTTACTAGAAGGAACTTCTGCTGTCATCATTCTTTGAAAATCATGGACAGATGAAACAGTAAATTTTCCATTTTGAGTTGCAGCCCATCTGGCCTGCTCTATTATAACGTTCTGACCTAGTTAAATCTCCATTTAGGTTGCATCATTTACAGGGGAGAAGCGGGCAATTGCAGATTATGACAAGGCTCTTTTAAGTGCCTATAAATCCAGCGTCCAAGAAGGATTGGCTGCTGGGATGGGGCTCGGTTTTCTTATGGTTATTGTTTTCTGCAGTTATGGTTTGGCCATATGGTTTGGTTCAAAAATGATTCTGGAAAAGTCATATAGTGGGGGAACTGTCATCAATGTGATTATTGCTGTTTTGACTGGTTCAATGTGAGTTGCTCCTTCATTTCTTCCTGGCTCCTTTAGATGGCCTATTTGTAGTGCTGGGAATTCAAAGAGAGCTGGAATTTTTCAGATAAATTTGTAAATCGAGTTATCTTCTATGCTGAATATCTATTTGTATTGATTTTAGGTCATTGGGGCAGGCAACCCCATCCATGAGTGCCTTTGCTGCTGGTCAAGCTGCGGCATACAAGATGTTCAAGACAATCAATAGAAAACCGGAAATAGATGCTTATGACCCAAGGGGAAAAATATTGGACGACATCCACGGTGATATTGAGTTAAGAGATGTTTGTTTTAGTTATCCTGCTAGGCCAGATGAACAGATATTCCATGGATTTTCTCTCTTGATCCCTAGTGGCATGACTGCTGCTTTGGTTGGAGAAAGTGGGAGTGGAAAGTCGACTGTGATCAGTCTCATCGAGAGATTTTATGATCCACAAGATGGTGAAGTTCTCATCGACCGCATTAATCTCAAAGAATTTCAGCTCAAATGGATCAGACAAAAAATTGGCCTTGTTAGCCAAGAGCCGGTGTTGTTTGCTGCTACTATTAAAGAGAACATTGCATATGGGAAGGATGATGCAACCCTTGAAGAGATAAGAGCTGCAGCAGAACTTGCAAATGCCTCTAAATTTATCGATAAGCTACCACAGGTCCCTTATACTCAGCTTGGAAAGGAACCTTGAATGTGCTTTGTCTTTGATTCTGATGCAGACTTTCAATGTTAAACCATGTTTGCAGGGACTAGAGACTTCAGTTGGTGAGCATGGAACACAGCTGTCAGGAGGACAGAAGCAGAGAATTGCCATAGCAAGAGCCATCTTGAAAGATCCACGAATATTACTTCTAGATGAAGCTACAAGTGCACTTGATGCAGAATCTGAGAGGATTGTGCAAGAGGCATTGGATAGGGTCATGGTCAATCGGACGACCGTCATAGTAGCTCATCGCCTGAGCACAGTCCGGAATGCTGATATGATTGCTGTCATTCATAGAGGAAAGGTGGTTGAGAAAGGTAATCTACATTCAGTAGAATTATCTTCGGAATTGACTCTTTTAGTGTTGTGTCCAAAGCATCTTTCCTGGCTGCTGATTTTTGATGGCCTGATTCCTGTCCTGATGCAACTACTGGGACAAGTTTCCAGTTCTAGAAGGATCCCTAAAACAAAAGTCTAAAGTATATTCAGAACCTTTTACATAATATTGAATAAGAGGAATAATGATGAATACAAACATTTAAAAGATAAATTGACTGGTATGTTAAAGGATGTTCTATTATTGGAGAAGTGCTAGAATTAACAGAGTTTAGATGTATGGAGAGAGCGTAAAAGGACAGCCATTACAAAAGGCTCATCATTTGCAGGCTTTCAGGAAGGACAAATGTATGTAGCCTTTGACTTTACATTGGGGAGAGGTTATTTATAAAATTTAAGTAGGTTGCCTTTAAGTTACAGTGGGGGACCCTTACCATATTTGATGATCAACCTCAGCTATAGATCAGAATACATTGAAAACATGTAGGGATATTAGTTTCAATCTTAAACTTAGCTATAACTTCATTTCGATGCATTCCATGATTCATGTTCTGTTAGAAAACTCTCAAGCAGTTGCAATTTTTATTTCTTGAAGGACTTTTAAGGGAAACCATGTGGAGTTTCCTGGTGAAATACCTGGTGAAATTTGGGACGTGCTTACAAAACAAGTGGTAGAAGCGTGGAAAAATAATCAAAGACAAATCATCAGTGTTCATGTTGAAAATTAAGTGCTGAAAAGCAATAACTACATGGATGATCGAGTTTCATGAGGTAGTTGAATGATAGAATGCTTAAACATTAAAATGGAATGACTTCTATCATCTTGGAAAGGAAGTCATTTTCCTTCATATGAGGGAAATAATTCATTTGAAAAATATTTCCGTTCTAACCAAACAAAGGAATTGATTTCCTGAAAAAGGTAAACAAGTTCCTAGAAAACATCTACCATCTTAACTAAAGGCCTTAGGAATAAAGTGTTGTCCATCTGGTTGTCCTGAGTAATCATTAGTGTGCAACTAGCTCATGATTATGGGATTCCTATTCATGTTCTGGTTCTTTTCTGAAAACTTATATGAGTTCCTAATGGCAAAAAGGTATGACGATGATTACTACTGTTTCCATCCTTCCAATAATATATCAGGCACACACTCAGAGCTGCTGAGGGATCGTGAAGGAGCATACTCTCAGCTTGTACGCCTGCAAGAAATGCAAAAAGAGCCAGAACACCATGCTGTGGATGGTCGAGATGGGTCAAAACAAGCCAGTCAGCGAGTTTCGTCCCTACGGTCACTAAGCCAGGGTTCCTCAGGGAGAGCAGGCAGCAGTAGACACTCATTCTCGTTCATGTTTGGCATAGCTATGGATCCTCCAGAGAGTGCTCTGCCAGGACCTGAGGACACCACACTGCCTGCTTCAGAAGGACATCCAAATGTTTCAATCCGCCGTCTTGCCACTTTCAACAAGCCTGAAATTCATGTGCTGATTCTGGGGGCAATATCTGCCATATTAAATGGCACAATATTTCCCATTTTTGGCATACTGATCTCCAGTGTGATCAAAATATTTTTTGAGCCCCCTCATGAGTTAAGGAAACATTCAAGGTTTTGGGCACTCATGTTCATAGTTCTTGGTGTGGCATCACTGCTGACACATCCACTTCGGACCTACTTCTTTGCTGTGGCCGGTGGTAAATTAATACAACGTATCAGATCTGTATGCTTCGAGAAAGTGGTTCACATGGAAGTTGGTTGGTTTGATGAGCCCGAGCACTCGAGTGGTGCAATTGGGGCAAGGCTCTCTGCAGACGCGGCAAGTATACGTGCTCTGGTCGGAGATGCCCTGGGTTTGCTTGTCCAAAATGCTGCATCAGCAGTTACTGGTGTGGTCATTGGCTTTGTGGCTTGCTGGCAGTTGGCATTCGTTGTTCTTGCTTTATTGCCCCTCATAGGCCTCAATGGCTATGTTCAAATGAAGTTTCTGAAAGGATTCAGTGCAGATGCGAAGGTCTGTTTTAAAACTTCGTCTCCATATGGCTCTTGTTTATCCAGATTATTTGCCACTGTCCTGCATCAATTGGTTTCTTGCTTGGGGCAGCCCTTCTTCCCCATTTCACTTTTTGAGTCAATGTCTCTATCGCTAGTTGTGTGTATGACACCTGCTCAAATGTCATTCCACCTGTAGCCCTGAGTTGTCCACCACTTCCGGCAACCATATTTGGGGATATTTTATGCGCATTATAAATCTTCTACACCCCCAACAAACTCTACAGTTTTCATGTAGCTGGAATGTGATTGCAATTTTTTGTTTTGCAGAAAAAGTATGAAGAAGCAAGCCAAGTTGCAAATGATGCCGTTGGGAGTATAAGAACAGTTGCCTCTTTCTGTGCTGAAGAGAAGGTGATGCAACTGTATGAAAAGAAATGTGAGGGCCCTATGAATGCTGGTATAAAGCAAGGCTTGGTTAGTGGCGTGGGTTTTGGGTTTTCATTTGCCATGCTGTTTTGTACGTATGCAGCCTGTTTTTATGCGGGAGCACAGCTCGTTGACCATGGAAAAACAACTTTCTCAAAAGTTTTCCGGGTAAGTATCCTTCTCTAGATGCATTTAATGTTCACCAATTAGATGGGGTTTCTTGTGAAACTTTTTCAGCAACACTTGTGACCTGTTGGTCTGGTAAGATCTTCTGCGTTAGCTCTATTTACCCTGTTTTTTTCTAGTAGTACTGTAAATTAGTGAAGTAGGAATTCTCTTCTCGTTGTAAAATCCATTAATATCTACTTTCCTCTTCTCAAATAATCGAGCAAAAGAAAAACATCTTCTGATTTGAGTTGTTCAAAGAAGTTTCAAATTAGTGTTCCAGAAGAATTTAAAAGCTCATCATGACTTCTTGAGAAGTTGGTTCACGAAGCTATTTAGTATTTATAGTTGGAAACCCTGTTTTTGCCCATCATCTATCACCATCTAAGATTAATGGATGTTGTGTTTTACAAATCAGCCCAAGCAGGTACTTAATGAGCACAACTCATGCTTCAGTATCGGTTTAAGGATTGTTGTATTGTTACTCCTTGTAGGTTTTCTTTGCTTTGACAATGGCGGCTATAGGGATTTCTCAATCAAGCTCCTTCACTCCTGATTCAGGCAAAGCCAAGATTGCAGCAGCTTCTATATTTGCAATTGTGGACCGTGAGTCTAACATAGACCCAAGTGATGAATCGGGGATGACCTTAGATGATGTGAAGGGGGAAATCGAGCTTGAGCATGTGAGTTTCAAGTATCCCACCAGACCAGACATCCAGATTTTCCGAGACCTCAACCTGGCTATTCATGCTGGGAAGGTAACTAACTCCTCAAGATATATCTGCGCTTTTCGTTTTAATTTTAACATGATGTTGGCTTTAAATATATTTGGATTTTTAAGTTGATAATAAACTTGTATTGGTTTGTGGTCAAACTTTTTAGACGGTTGCTCTGGTTGGAGAGAGTGGGAGTGGAAAATCAACTGTCATCTCTCTGTTGCAAAGATTTTATGATCCTGATTCAGGTTGCATAACAATAGACGGAATTGAGATTAAAAAGTTCCAAGTGAAGTGGTTGAGGCAACAAATGGGACTTGTGAGCCAAGAGCCAGTTTTGTTTAATGACACCATACGTGCTAATATTGCATACGGGAAGGAAGACAATGCGACCGAGGCTGAAATTCTGGCAGCTGCAGAGTTGGCAAATGCCCACAAGTTCATTAGTGGGCTACAACAGGTACCTAAACTTGACCTTGACTATTGCTTTAAATAGATGCTTGCCCTGGAAAAGTCGAGTTGTTTATGCTTGGATTAGAGAAGTCGTAGAAAAGAAATGAAGGAAAAAGTTGGGAAGCCAGAAGAAGGGAATATGACTTTCCTTTCATTTGTTTCGCTTATGAGAAAGGAAACGGGAAGACATTTCTGTTGCTTAGTTACTTAGGGAGATATCAGAAAGAAAAGGGCATTTACTAGCCGTGTCATGTTTTCGATTTGATCTTTAAATGCGGCTTCCTTTTTTCTTCCCATCTAAAATGGAAGACTTCAGAAGGTATGCTATGGTGGCACCTGTCTAATAATCTCTTCTTGCAGGGCTATGATACTGTGGTAGGTGAGCGAGGAGTCCAATTGTCAGGGGGGCAGAAGCAACGGGTCGCCATTGCTCGTGCCATCGTGAAGAGTCCAAAAATACTCCTGCTAGATGAGGCAACAAGTGCGTTAGACGCCGAGTCTGAGCGAGTCGTTCAGAATGCGTTGGACAGAGTTATGGTAAACAGGACCACAGTCGTGGTGGCTCATCGATTATCCACCATCCAGGGTGCAGATCTGATTGCTGTGGTAAAAAATGGAGTGATTGCAGAGCAAGGAGTTCATGAAAGTCTAATTCGTATTAAAAACGGCGTATATGCGTCCTTGGTAATGCTCCACATGAGTGCTTCAACCTCTTAGTCTGGTCAACCGCTCAATTTTTCCCTTAGTGGCGCCATTACAGGTGCTGGAGTAAGCTTGGTTCGTCGTTTTTGGGAGAACAAATTTACCTCTAGATGATTTCTATGTCTACAGCAAGACAATAATAATATTCTAAGCTAGTTTGCACAACGTATATAAGATAGATATCAACAGTGGATTACGAAGTCAGTTGTGTTAGTGTCTAATAAGCCAATGTTCCAATGTTCCAAAGATTGCATTAAAAATAGCAATGAAATTATATTTACCCACCTACGTATTCTATTCTAGTTTAGAACACTGACAAAGAAAAAAATTTTCAAGAGAACAAACCAAACCATGGAATGCCATCTTAAGGATATCTGGGACTGAAGTGGTCGGGCTCTGTTAGTAGTGAGTAGCATGTCTTATAAGCTAATCAAACTTAATTTAACGGGTTATTATTTATGTAATTTTCAATTTATATTTATTAAAAAAAATATTTGTCTTTATTATGT
>JAODPA010027898.1:0-12634 GCA_025585075.1 Nepenthes mirabilis
ATAATTAAAAGATATACTCATAATATCATTCACATATATACTTTTTTTATTTTATCTATGTCACGTGTGTTGAGAATATGTTATAGCCAAAATAATGATATTGCTGACCAATGTCACGAATTATTGAAATATCGTTCCATCTCATCGGTAGTGGGGTGAAACACTGATAATATGCACCAAATCCTATATATATATATATGATGAGTACGTCGGAATATAGGCTGGCTCAAGGTTAATGGATGCCCAAAACGGTCTACTTGACGGTCAACGTAAAAACGGCCCAACAGGTGACGCAAGCCCAAATCCTAAAAGGCCAAAGACGTTCAACGCCAGCGTTAACCGTCAGCACCTCAGTAAACGGCCAACTCGCGTATAAACGGTCAACTCGAGCGTTAACCGAATGCACTGTAGCGGCAGGCCCAAAAAGGCTTTTTACGGACCTGGCCCACTTGAACCCACGATCCAACAAACGACTAGCAACTGCTCTTTCAGCACCTTCCGTGATCTCAACCAATACCCAAAAAGGACATTGATAAAATCAACACCTTTCCCATAAGGAAGGCGCCAAATTTTTTCAATCTCCTGGCAATTAGGGCTCTCCAACGGTAAAATACACAAAAGGAAGCTGAACAACTTAGAAAGCTGCTGACCACCATGAAAGGAAGTAATCTCAACTAGTTTGGCAACTTGCGCCTCCCTATAAAAGGAAGGCCAACCAAAATAACGTAGAGGATCACACCTTCCAACTAAGGAAGATCACCCTACCATCCTTTAAGTAAACCCTAAATCTCTCACTCAGGGTATGCATACAGTGATCCACACAAGGCAAACTCTGACTCAGACAACGCAAGTTCTGACTATCACAACGCCCACGCACGCTTACAAAGTATTAGACAGAGGCCCACCATCTCTTCCTCTCTATTCAAGCCTTCGTCCTCCAATCCCACCAAAGGCCTCCAGATTCCTGGAGCCCCATTCAACTTCCTGATAATCGTTCCCTGAAACTTTCACGCTTTCGGGACTCCGCTTTCTCACGCTCTCTGTGAGTAGGAAGTAATAGCTCACATTATTGACAAGCCAACACTCCTGATCGATTAATTCGCTCTCTCCCTCTCTTGCTTTCAAGTTTACCTTCCCTGCTAAGAAGGCTTTACTCACTTGAGCGTCGGAGTATTTTTGATGGGACAACATCCCGCTAACACGCTGATCTCTTGTTAATTTTAGTAGTGTGCAGGATTCGAACTCAGTGAACGGAGTTGGGTCAAATAATCCAGACGAATTTGAATCTATTCGAAGTATGATCCAGGTACGTATCATTGGCGCCGTTTGTGGAAAGCGCTTACAAAAGCCAACCACTACTCTGTACAATGCTCTTTTTTTACTGTCTGATTCTGATTCATTCACAATGATGAACGCGAGAGCCCAAGCTAGCGATCCCTCCAGAGACACCATTTATCCTGACCAGGACCACGCTACTGGTACCACAGTCAATGGGACAACAGGCGAAGTGCCAGCGCCCTACTTCTAACAACTGATGGAACAGATGCAGGCCAACAATCGCGTGCTCCAAATACTCTACACTCAAAATGAGCAGTGACAACAGGCGGTTCCTCCGGCAGTCGTTCCTGCGCAGGCTACCAAAAAGGGTGGCCAGAGGAAAAAGAAACCGATCAAAAGGCTCGAGAGATCTAAGAACAAGAGGTCCCAGCCTCCTCACGCGTTCCTGGCCAGAACAGGCCTGAAGAACGCTCCGAGAGCACAATTCCACGAGAAAATCTGGGGAGAAGAAATCTCCGTTACTCTCGAGCAGAAGACGGGAATGCAGTCTACGACCGAGCCTCCAGGACTGCCAGGTCCACTAAAAGTAGTAGCCAACCGGCTACTGGACCCTCCAAGGATAAGATGGAGTTGAGGGCTTACCTCAACTCCAAGAGATCTGCAAACGCCACTCGCGCAGACCTGCGAGTAGACAAAATTTGGAACCGCGTGTTCCTGGACGAGGAGTATGCTATTGACTTGGACTGTTCTCCTTTCACAGCGGAGATCCCGAACCGTCAACTGCCCACCAAGTTCAAGATGCATTTCCTTAACTCATACGATGGTAGCAGTGATCCGATTAACCACTTAAATCACTTCCGCACCCATTCTGGTCTACAAGGGTTGGAAGACTCAGCGATGTGCCGCTACTTCCCGCTCACACTGAAGGAAGATGCCCGAATCTGGTTCCATCACCTGCCTTCAGGCACTGTTGGCAGCTTCCGGGAGCTCATGGATCTTTTCCTAACTCGGTATGCCTCGAGCCGACGGGAAGAGAAGCGGCCATGGCACCACTCCCACATTAAGCAGAAGCCGGGAGAGAACCCACAGTGCTTCCTAGACCGCTTTGTGGTAGAGGCCAGACTGATTTTTCGAATCACAGAGGAGATAAAATTGGACAGTTTCATCTCCGCGCTGACCTACGGGGACTTCTTCAAGCACCTGGCCCACAAAATGTCGCAAACCTTTCGGAAAGCGGAGTCCATCACCTGAGCTTATGCTGCAGCAGAGGAGGCTAACGAGGCAAAACGCCCAAAGCGAGCAGATCAGCCTCGATCATTTCCTGGAGAGGGAAAAAGGAAGTACAGCGGCAGTTTTCACTCCCGCCGGAAGCAACACAGGACTGGGCCCCCGGAACGCAGAGACTACGGGCCCACCAGCTTCACGCCTCTGACAGACACGCACTCGAACGTCCTCATGCAAATCCGCGGAGAGAAGTTTCTGAAGTGGCCAAAACTACTAAGAATGACTTTGGAAATCAGTCGAAGTACTGTGACTTCCATCACTTTGTTGGGCATTCAACTGAGGACTGCAAGACGCTGTAGAGGGAGATCGAGGAGATGATTCGCAGAGGACACCTCACCAAGTTTGTCAGGGGCTTCGGACAGAGCTCTGGCGCAGCTGGCGGAGAGGGGCAGGAGCAATCTCCTCCCCGAAATTGGGTTGCAGTAGGGGTGGTTAATATGATCATCACCCAACTTGCTAAGAACCTAATTGGCGGTGAGGAACAGCAAATTGGGAGAAAGAAGCAACAAACGACGGACAACACCATTAGCTTTAACAATGATGATTTAACTCATATAATATCCCCCATGCTGATCCCCTCGTTGTATCCACACTCATTTTGGATGGTAGTGTTGACTACCAGTTGAAGCGAGTATTCGTCGATAATGGAAGTTCTAAAGATTTACTTTATTTGGATGAGTTCTTCAAATTATGCTTAAACAAGAATCAACTAAAACTTGGCGAAGGCCCATTGTACGGCCTTGACAACGAGGCAATGCCTATTCAATGGACCATCTAATTAGAGGTCACCTTGGGTACATATCTAAAAATAGCAAGCCGAACACTCACCTTCCTGATGGTCGACCTACCCTTTGTGTATAACGTAATATTGGGCAAACCTTGCTTGACAGCGTTTGGGACGGTCACTTCAATTCCGCACCTCAAGATGAAATTCCCAATGTCTTACGGTGTAGGAGAGGTGCTGGGTAACCAGGTTACTGGACGGACCTGTTACATGTCTCAGGTTGCCCCTAGCGGCAGCGCTAGAACAGTTGAAAAATTCGACCATCGAAATGAGACAACCCTTCAGCAAAAGCAGTCCGGTAAAGCCACAGATCTAGTGCCACTAGACCCGGAGGAACTGAAAAAGTATGTACAGATCGGCGGCTCACTTATCGGACCACTGCGCGATGAATTGATCGCGTTCCTGCGACGAAACGCTGACCTCTTTGCATGGACTCCAGCCGACATGCCTGGGATTCCAGCGGAGGTGATGATCCACAAGTTGGGGTTGGATCCTGGCCGAAAACCCGTCAGGTAGAAGCGGAGAAATCAGTCCGTTGAGAATCTGATCGTCATCCGAGAAGAGGTAAAGAAGTTGCTGGACGCAGGTTTCATTAGAGAAGTCCACGACTCGGACTGGCTCTCTAATGTCGTCCTGGTGAAGAAGAGTAACGGAAAATGGCGGATGTACGTCGATTTTACCGACGTTAACAAGCCTGCCCGAAGGACAGCTTTTCCTTACCCAGGATCGACTTGCTGGTTGACTTGACAGTCGGACATGAACTGCTAAGTTTCATGGATGCCTATTCGGGTTACAACTAAATCCGAATGAGTCCGGAGGACGAGGAATACACCTCGTTCATGACTGATCAGGGTACCTACTGCTACAAAGTGATGTCTTTCGAACTGAAAAACGCTGGAGTAACTTACCAACGGCTGGTCAACAAAATGTTCAAAAAATAGATTGGTCGCAACATGGAGGTTTACGTCGACGACATGATCATTAAGAGTAAGGTCACCGGCGACCACATCCGTGACCTGACAGAGTCGTTTGGAGTGCTCTGTAAGCATCACATGAAACTAAACCCGACTAAGTGCGTCTTCGGAGTAGCCTCCGGCAAATTCCTGGGTTTTATCGTCTCCCAACGGGGGATTGAGGCAAACCCAGAGAAGATCAAGGCTCTCGCCGACATGGCTCCACCACGGAGCATAAATGACATTCAGCGATTGACTAGATGGCTTGCAGCACTGTCCCGCTTCCTTGCGCAGTCTGGAAACAAGTACCGGCCCTTCTTCAAGGCCCTTAGAGGGACAAAATCTAACGGGTTTCAATGGACGAAAAACTACCAGAAAGCCTTCGATGAACTGAAGCGATATCTAGCCAGCCCGCCGTTGTTAGTGTCACCCAAGGGAGGAGAGGAACTATACCTTTACCTGGCGGTGTCGGAGGCATCCCTCAGTTCTGTTCTCGTGCGCCAGGACTCCGACACTCAACAGTCGATCTACTACGTGAGTAAAACGTTAATCGGCCCAGAGACCCGCTACTCGCGCGCAAAAAAACTGGCCTTGGCGCTTATATTCTCCACGCGGAAGTTAAGGCCCTACTTTCAGGCCCACCCAATAGTGGTCCTTACGTATCAGCCTCTGAAAAGTATCGAATTGGGTGAGTTCGATATCGAACTCCAGCCCAGGCCTGCTGTAAAGGCGCAGGCTCTGGCTAATTTTATCGTTGAAATTACAACCCCAGTTCTCGAGGAACAGCCCGAAGAAAGCGTGGAACTGCTTGACGGAGTTCCGGAATGGATACTCCACGTGAACGGATCGTCTACGGACACGGGCAGTGGCGCTGGAGTGGTCCTTACGACCCCCGATGGGTTTGAGGTGAAATACTCTCTCAGACTCAATTTTTTGGCAACCAATAATGTTGCCGAGTACGGAGTCCTGTTAGCCGGATTGCAGTTAGCCAAGGAATACTCTGCCAAGAGACTGGCAGTATACAGCGACTCCGAGCTAATCATTAATCAGGTTAACGGAGGCTTTGAGGCGAACAACTCTTACCTGGCCAAGTACTTGGCAAAGGCAAGGGAGGCCGCCCAAGGTTTCGACAAGCTGACACTGGTTCATGTTCCTCGAACTGAAAACTGGAAGGCGGACCAACAGGACAGAGCCGCTGCAGTCAAAAATCCAGAATAGTACTCGAGGGACATGCGGGAGATCATAAACGCTCCAAGCATCGAGAAACATGAGGCAATGCAGATTTTCGAAGCAGAAAACTGGAAGACGCCTTACCCTAGTTATCTGGCTAACGGATCATTACCAGAGGACGCGGAGAAAGCCAAACGGATTAGGAAGACGGCCGGTTGGTATGCTGTGGTTGACGGACGGCTATATCGCCGTGGCTACTCGACTCCATACCTCCGAAACCTAACTCCCGAAGAGGCTGACTACGCTTTAGGCGAAGTCCACCTCGGGATCTGCAGATTGCACACTAGTGGAAAAAACTTAGCCTTCAAGGTCATGCGATAGGGCTACTGCTGGCCCTCGATGAAAAAGGATGTGCTTGAGTTTGTAATGAAATGTGAAAGCTGCCAGCTTCACAGCAACCTTCACCGCCAGCCATCCACGGATCCGAAGACCCTTCAGGCTCCTTGGGCCTTCACATAATGGTGGCTCGATCTTCTCGGCCCATTTCTCATTGCCACAGGAAAAGAAAGTTCATCATCGTGGGTATCGACTACTTCACCAAGTGGGTCGAGACAGTCCCACTGGCAAAGATTACGGAGTATAACGCCCTAGAATTCCTCTGCCAGAATATCATTTGTAGATTCAGCATCCCCGAGGTTGTTGTAACCGACAACAGGACCCAATTTCTAAAAAAATGCTTCACCAAGTATTGCGCCAACTTTGGCATCAGGCTAATCCACACTTCGATGGCATACCCCCAAGCGAATGGATAGGTAGAGGTCACGAACTGAACGATACTCCACAAGTTAAAAACTAAGCTGGAGGACGCATAGGGCTCCTGGGTGTACGAGCTCCCCTCTGTTCTCTGGTCTTATTAGACAACCCCAAAGGAACCAACGTGCGAGACACCCTTCAGCCTCTATTATGGGACTGAGGTGGTAATTTCGGTCGAAATCGGGCTTTCAAATCTTAGGGTGGAGTCATTCAACCCACTGGCTAACTCCCAAAAAATCAGGGAACACCTAGACTTGTTAGAGGAAGTCCGCAACGTCGCCAAAGTACGGACAGTGGCTTACCAACATCGGATTGCCCGATACTGCAATAAAAAGGTTAAGGCACGACGATTTGATATTGGAGACCTGGTCCTACGAGGCGTCAAAGCCACAGGCAAGCTGGTCGGCCGCAATAAGCACTCCCCTAATTGGGAAGGGCCTTTCCTCATCTCCACCGTCTTGCAAAACGGAGCCTACAAGCTTCGGAGCCAGGACGGAAAGCTGGTTCCGCAAACATGGAACGCAACCCACCTAAGACACTATTTCCAAAAAAAGGCGCAGGTACGCATTTGCATTATTGAGTGCATGTGCATTGGCTTGCTTATTTTAAATTTGCCAAAACAAGTGTTTACTTAGCATATTGCCTACCCCTCCTATGTGCATGTATATGTGTTAACTTTATAGGTTACCCGACCTAGACTGCCCCTAAGTTAGGAGGGTCTCACCCTCTCATTAATAAACCTTGGTCATCCAGGCAGCCCACAAGTGGTCGAATATGAACCTCGGTCATTCAAGCGGCCCATTAGCAGTTGTATTTAAACCTTGGTCATCCAAGTGACCCATAAGCGGTCTAATATGAATATCGGTCATCCGAGCGGCCCAAAAGCGGTCGTATTAAACCCTGGTCATCCAGGCGGCCCATTAGCGGTCGTATCTAAACCATGGTTATCCAAGTGGCCCAATAACGGTCAAAATATTAGGGGGCTTACGCAGCACACGCAACGACCTCCTCTACAAGGAAGTAGCGTGATCAATCAGCGACGGTCGGAGGGAGAAGCATCCTCCTCCACGTTGGCCGCCCAAGTCAGCACTTAGGCAGCGCCACCAGACTGGTTAACACAACCGCCTGCGAAGCCTAAGGATCTTACTCCTTAGGCAGCACAACAATGGCAGCCGGTCAACCAAGTTGGCCGTCCAGTGTAACGAGAGTGCAAACACAAAAGCAGTAAAGGCAAATGGACACAGAGTTAAAAAATCTTCCATTTTATTGCTTCCAAATGTGTTACAAGTTACATCTTATGTACAAGAGAGGTCCCAAAAATATACAACATAAGTGGCTACGGGGGCGGCGGAGGCCTTTGACTGTCACGGGGCTCCCCCACGAGGTCATCTCTATGCTGCGCCACTCTGTCGGCTAGATTGATGAGGTCAACGAGGAAGCCGGGATCGACCAATCGCACAATTCTCCGACTGACATTGACCCCCTCCAACAGTCGTGCGTGCATCATGCCCTCAACCTCGTGGGGGCAGATACAAAAACTCAAGTCGTTCTCTAAGGCTGCTACTCGCCCGGCAAGTCGATTGATGCGCATTTTGGCTTGATCACCCTCTTCTTTCAAACGGGCAACCTCGACCTTAAAGTCCGCAACCTCAGCCTTCAAGTTGGCATTCTCCGTTTTCACTCCTGCCAGGACAGTCTCGAGGATAGCAGTCTCCTCACAGTGCTCTCCGCTTGAAGCAGCCAGCCTAGCATCCAGCCAGGCGATCTCCGCTTTCCTATTAGTGATCACCCAGTCACACTGCTGCACCTCATTGATGATGGTGGCAACCAGCCTAGCATCCAGCCAGGCGATCTCCGCTTCCCTATCAGCAATCGCCCAGTCACGCTGCTCCACCGCCTTGATAATGGCGGCAGCCAGCTTCCTCGATTGCACAAAAAACAAACAGAGAACAAGTTAGAAATCCGGGGAAGGAAAAAGTACGTGGAAGCCATCACAAAGAATCATACCTCCCAAACTCTCCTCATGGGCCTCTCGGGTCTAGCCTCTAGACCTGGCCCAGGCGGCGGTGGACCAGGAGCGACGTCCTCTCTAGCCAATGTGGTGGCAGCGTCCTCCAGGATCTCATCCAGCAGCCTTTCATCAATGTCGTCCATAGAAACCGCAGGCTCTCCGATAATAGCTACCGCACCAGTTGTCGGAGGATCAAACTCCACCATTGGCTCCACAGTAGGAGTCTGCACGACAGGAGAGCCAACGGATGGCTCCTTAGGAGACCGCCATCCACACGACTGCACCAAGATGATATTTTCTCCCATGGCCACCGGCAGGTCTTCGAAGGTCCTTTCCATGCCCGTGGTACTGCCAGGGCCGCTACAGATCCCGGCGGCAACGTAATCGGGGCAAGACGAGGACGAGGAAGGCGTTTCCAACACCTTCTTAGGCAACGGGCCAATAAAACCTTCATCTGTGGGGCGGATACGGATGAAAAGACACTTGGAGTCCTTCAACTGCATCATCCTTGCCGGCGGCATGGGCTTTTAAACTGGGGAAGGCGGTCCCCAGTTCACCTTCTTGGTCTCTGCCCTAGAGACCAAGAAGTCCCACTTGAAGTCAGCGAGGTGGTCTTTGATTAGCTTGGTTAACCACTCTAAGGACGCCATCTCCGCCATAGATGACATCCCAATGTACACCTCCGGCACCTAGCCCCAATCCTTCGCAAGGGGCCAGGTCGCCCCTACTTACACGAAAAAGAATCGGTTTTTCCAAATCTTGAGCGAGTATAAATTGTCGTGTTTATTTTTAGGCTAGAACGGGGGACAAGCGATATCCATTCTCCTCCCTGGTTTATTTTGAAAAGCCCCTTCACCATCGGCTTCCTCAGCCTCTTAGAATGTTTATGAAGAAAAATACAGATGGTACAGATATACCGTACGGCGTTGGCGTGAAGTTGAGAAATTGGGACTCGTAGGACTTGTAGGACAAACAGCAAGTCATCTGGCAGAGGAGGACGGAGGCGCTCCTCAGGTGGGTCTCATATATCGTGATGTGCCCTGCCGGTGGAGAGAAAGCTCTGTCGTCCTTTCCCGGGACCCTCCATGCAATATCTTTCAGGATATTGAACTCAACGCATAACGCTTTTACGTCACCCTCTCTAAGGACGGAGGCGATGTCGGCGACGAAGGCCATAGTTTGCAGAATGGGCTAGGGTTTCTTGGAGAAGGAAAGTTGAAGATGAAGAAGATGAAGCAAGGAGGCGTAGAAGAATTTCAAAGCGTGGAGGGAAACTTGAACGGCAAAACGCCTTAAAACCCCTCAGAAAGGACGCCGTCTATCCTGCCACGTATCGCCTCCCTGTTTGGCCCTTTAAAAGACAAATCTCTAATGTATTATGGCCCGGATATCCGCCCAACCAAAAGAAGATGCGTGTCTACTTTTGGCCTGCAAGCCAGCTGATGGCCACGCGTCAATCAGGGCTCACAGAAAGCCTTCCGGAGCTGACCAAAGACGGTCAACAGCTCCGGTTAATATTCTTTTTTGGAATTGATCAAAGATGGTCAACAGCTCCAATCAATCTTCTTTTCCGAAACAGACCAAAGACGGTCAATAGCTTCGGTCAACATTCTTCTCCGGAACTGAACAAAGACAGTCAACAACTCTAGTTAACATTCTTCTCCGGAATTGACCAAAGATGGTCAACAGCTCCGGTCAACATTCTTTTTCTGAACTGACCAAAGACGATCAACAGCTCCTATCAACATTCTTCTCCGGAACTGACCAAGGATGGTCAACGGCTCTGGTCAACTTCCCTCTCCGCCTTTCATAGAATCTTCCGGGATCTTCAAACAACAAAGGGCAGTGAGGGACATCCCATCATGAACTTACCGGAGGACAGAATTCTGGCCACCGACATGGAGGGCTAGTGATAGGTACGCCGGAATATGGGCTGGCCCAAGGTCAACGAATGTCCAAAACGGCCTATTGGATGGTTAACTTAAAAACGGCCCAACAGGAGACGCAAGCCCAAATCCTGAAAGGCTCAAGACGGTCAACGCCAGTGTTGACCGTCCGCACCTCGGCAGACGGCCAACTCGCATACAGACGGTCAACTCGAGCTTAACCGAATGCACTGTAGCGGCAGGCCCAAAAAGGCTTTTTACGGACCTGACCCACTTGAGCCCATGATCTAGCAAATGACCAGCAATGGCTCTTTCAGCACCTTTCACGATCTCAGCCAGTATCCAAAAAGGACATTAACAAAATTAATGCCCTTCCCGTAAGAAAGACGCCAGATTTTTTCAATCTCCTGTCAATTGGGGTTCCCTAATGGTAAAATACACAGAAGGAATGTGAGCAACTTGGAAAGCTGCTGACTGCCATGGAAGGAAGCAATTTCAACCAGTTTGGCAACTAGCGCTTCCCTGTAGAAGGAAGGCCAACCAGAATAACGTAGGGGATCACGCCTTCCAACCAATGAAGATCACCCTACCATCCTTTAAGTAAACCCTAAACTTCTCACTTAGGATATGCATACACTGATCCACACAAGGCAAACTCTAACTCAGACAACGCAAGTTGTGACTAACACAACGCCCACGAACACTTACAGAGTATTGGACAGAGGCCCACCATTTTTTCCTCTCTATTCAAACTTTCGTCCTCCAATCCAACTAAAGGCCTCTAGATTCCTGGAACCCCATTCGGCTTCCCGAGAATCATTCCCTGAAGCTTCCACGCTTTCGGGACTCCGCTTCCTCACGCTCTCTGTGAGTAGGAAGCAATAGCTCACATTCTTGACAAGCCAACACTCTCGATCGATCAATTCACTCTCTCCCTCTCTTGCTTTCCAGTTTACCTTCCCTACTTAGAAGGCTTCACTAACTTGAGCGTCAGAGTATTTTCGGTGGGACAATATCTCGCCGACACGCTAGCCTCTTGTTCATTTTAGTGGTGTGCAAGATTCGAACTCAGTGAACGGAGCCGGGTCAAATAATCTAGACAAATCCGAATCTATTTGAAGCCGGATCCAGGTACGCATCAATATATATAAAGAGAAATGTTTTCTTGAAGTAAACAGTAATCTTATTTTATTATAAAAGACCCACTATAAATACTCTTTCGTGTTCAAAAATTATAACAAGATAATTAAAGCCATACAACTTTGATGGAACAACTCTTCTTTGAATCCAAACTTATGTATATCTAAAATTTCAATTATCATTCAAATAAATTCAAGTTGAATCATCGAAACTGCTATTTGAATTTCATATACGCATCATTGGTGTTGTTTATTGAATAAAATCGAATGGCAACATATACAATGTCAAGCCAGCAGTTTGTATACTTTGTATTTTGCCCAGGCGAGGATCTGTAAACCATCCAATATCAACCACCCAGTATCATCAATTTAGTCTTCAGGCGTTAATTACCTTCAATCAATCCCATGATTAGAATATTTATAATAACAGTGATTAGAATATTTATAAAAGCAGTTAAACTAATTAATTTTTAATTAATATAAACATCCAAATTATACTTGATTATTCCTCTTCAACAAAACATCAACAGCTAATAATATGGCTATAAATGGCCCAACTTCTTTTAAAAAAGAAGATAGATTTTTAAAAATAAGGAATAGAGTATGGCACTCTAATACACTGATTCTTTCACAAACAAGGAGTCAAATTTTCCATATCTTTCTCTCTCATCCTCTTAATCTCTTTCACATTCTAAATTTTTAAAAAATTTATTAATATAAATATCAAAAAATATTCCGAATGATGAGTCTCAATTTTTTCGAAATTCTTATCTACCGTTGTGGTGTTCACAATTCGGATAGAAGTTTCGATAATCTAATCTAAGTTTATTCAAATTATAATCTAAATTTTAGGTACGAATCAAACCTAAAACGTTATCAAATATTTTCCAATTACAAAAGAAAATAATGTTCCTAATAATTAAGAATATAGGATTAGAGGAATAAGACTTGGTCCAATTGAACCATCGCACAACATAGATAAAAAGTACACAGGACCTTCAACCGTATGAGGGGAAAAAAAAAAAGGAAAGATGGGCACGTACAGCTTATCGTTGTTCTATAAGGATGTTGGGTTCGTGATTTAATCAGATATTGGCTGAGTTTCAATCCAATTTTAGCTGTAGTTGATCTTTTGGTTTAATGCAGAAAGCATCATAGTTTGTACTACAAGAGAGTAAGGAGATAAATTATTGTTGATTAAACTCTAATGTGTAAATATAAGGACTTACTTCTTAGCGGTTGTCACGTTCCTAATCCCGATATCTTATTATATTAATTATTAATCATTAATTAGCATAAAATAAATTTTTATCCTT
>JAODPA010027909.1:0-12633 GCA_025585075.1 Nepenthes mirabilis
GTTGGATCAACAAATATCCAACGGTTGAGGATGGCGTTGTACGAGGGAAGGACCTCGGAGTTCAAGCACCTGCCATGTGTTGAGGCAGCCGTTGGATTAATAAAAAAACTTGAAAAAAAAAACTTTAAATAAATCACAGTCGTTGGATTCAATGGTTTATATTTGTCTAAATATTTCAAAAATTGTAGCGCAACAATCGACCTCCATTTTGGCTATATTTTCGAGAGCTGACGAATGCGGGTCTCAGTGCGGCGGTGACGAGGCTGATGAGGTGACGACGGCGGCGACTGAAAACGACGGCGAGGCTGAGAACGGCGGCAACGGGATCTGAGGTTGAGGAGCTGACGACGACGGCAACTGAGAACTACAGCAAGGCTAAGAACGGCGATAATGAGATCTGAGGAAGAGTTGCTAATTCCAATGGAGGTATTCTATTTTTCATTCAATACATTGGGTTTGATTTTTAAGTACCCATTTGGGTGATAACATGGACATTGGATTCGATTTTGGAAGACCCACTTTTTCAAAGGTAGGCAACGCTTTTTGAGAGGATCCCTCAACCCTCATTTTGGCTGTATTTTCAAGAGGCTTTACACTCAGTGTGGTTGTGACAAGGCTGAGGAGCTGACAACGGAGACAGCGAGGCCTGAGGAGGAGCTGTCCTACATTTGAAACTGAGAACGGCGGCGATGAGATCTACATAGGTATTCCATTTTTCATTTACTTGTATGATATTTGAAGACCAATTTAGGTAAATAATGGTGAATTTTTGTGTGTCGTTATTGTGATTTTTCCCCTAAAAGCATGTGGATTTCTAAGCTTCTGTCGTCGATTTGGGCATTGTGCCAGTGGAGGAGTTGCGGGTCGTCATCTTGAGCTGTCAATTGGGAAGAATGGTTGTGGGTTTTTTGAGTGAAAATCAGACATAAGAAGTGGAATCATGGCTGTAGGTTGCGTGTTAGCAATTTATGTGGCATAAACAACCACGAAAACGAAATAAATTATTGCATACTAACCTCCTGCCATTTGCTTTGCTCTGTTTTCGGGCTCTGAATTTCGGACCGATTTTGAGCTTTTGAACATCCTTTTCTCTTCTAGATGGTGTATTACAGAGAATTGGTGCCAGAGACAAAATCAATTTATATCATTTATAAGCTAATTCCATCAATTGCCTTCACCGAACGTTACCAACGAATAGCATCTAATGAGAATAATGGAGAACAATAATGGGAGAGTTATTAATATAAATGGACCACTTAATACTTCAGTAATGAATTGAAGGAACGAGTGAAGGAAATCAGTCGTCGTGAAGATGAAGCCTTGAAGATGGAATTGAATCGGCTGAGGCGGTTGAAACGGCTGAAGGCTGAAGCGGCTACATTCTTCCACTTGGTTCATATTTTACTTGATGTGATAACCAAATCCATCAATTCTCAAACTTAAGAAACAAACATACGAATCATGGCGATAAGTCTTCTAATAATGAGTAATATCTTCCATGTATTACAATATATTACATTTTTCAAGACATATCCGTATCTGGTAATATTTCTTTATGAATAAACATTATATTTATTTTTTATCCAATAATTAATAACATTCTCAAATCAACTAATGTATACACAAATTTTTTAGAAACATTACAATAAATAAATAGGAATTTCATTAAATATCATTGTCCATATAATAAAAATTACAAAATGGAACTTAGTCCTATTTCTGTTACAAGATCCTTGAATCTCAATGGTGGCATGCTTTTTGTCAAAGGATCAGCGATCATCAATTCAGTGCTAATATGATCAATAGTAATTTTTTTTCCTTTAATGCGCTTCTTTATGGCTAAAAATTGAATGTCGATACGTTTATTTCGACTGCTACTTTTATTATTTTTAGTCAGAAAAATAACAGCTGAATTAGCGCAATATATCTTTAATAGCCTTGAGATGGAATCAACCACTCTAAGTCTAGACATGAAATTCCTCATCCATCACCATGCTTTGTAGCCTCAAAACAAATAACGAACTCGGCTTCCATAATGGAAGTAGCAATCAAGGTATGCTTTGCACTTCACCAGGATACAGGTCCACCGGCAAATATAAATATGTAACCATATGTTGATTTATGTGAATCAACACATCCAGCGAAGTTTGAATCGGAGTACTCCAATACTTCCAAATCATCGGTCCGTCTATATGTAAGTGTGTAGTATTTGGTACCTTGGAGATACCTCATCACTTTCTTAGCAGCTTTCTAGTATTTCATACCTTGATTACTCTGAAATCTTTCCAACATTCCAACTGCAAATGCGATGTCAGGCCTTTTACATACCTGAGCATATATCAAACTTTCAACAATGGAAGCATATGGAATATTTTTCATCCGTTTCCGTTCAAAATTATTTTTCGAGCATTAGCTCAAATTGAACTTATCACCTTTCACAATGGGTGCTACACTTGGTGAAAAATTTTTCATCCGAAGTTTCTGTAAAACTTTATTGATATAAGTCTTTTGAGACAAACGTAAAACACATCGTGGTCTATCTCGATGTATCTTAATGCCAATAATATAATATGCATCACCCATATCTTTCATTTCAAATTTATTAGAGAGAAATTATTTCGTCTCATACAGTAAACCCTTATCATTGGATGCAAGTAAAATATCGTCCACATATAAAATAAAAAAATAAATCTTACTTTCACTGACTTTCTGATATTTACATTGATCCAAAATATTCTTTTCAAAACCAAATGAAGAGATAATATCATCAAATTTTGAATACCATTGATGGGAGGCTTGTTTCAATCCATATATGGACTTTTTAAGTTTGCATACCAATTGCTCACCATCACTAGAAGAGAATCCTTCTAATTATTTTATATAAACATCTTCATCTAGATCACTATTTAAAAATATTATTTTCACATCTATTTGTTGTAATTCCATATTAAAATGAGTAACCAATGCCAAAATAATGCGAAGAGAATCTTTTTTAGATACAGGAGAAAAAGTTTCCATGTAATCAATTCTCTCTTTTTGAATATATTCATTAGCAACGAGGCTCGCTTTATATCTTTCGATATTATCTAATGAGTCTTTCTTTATCTTAAAGATTCATTTACACTCTATGGCTTTCGCCATTTTAGGCAATTTAACAAGATTCCAGACTCCATTGTAACTCATGGAATTCATTTCTTCCTTCATGGTATTGTACCATAATTGTAACTCATTATAACACATAACTTGTGAAAACGTTTCAGGATCATTTTTGGCTCCAATATTATAGCCTGACTCCTGTAGATATACAATATAATCACTAGGGATTGTTGATTTTTTTATTTTAGAAGACCTTCTCAATGTTGTATAATCATTCTCAATAGGAGTATGTTGTACAACTATTTCAGATAAATTCTGAATTTTATAGTCAATTGGAATAGGTTCAGCATTTTATGGAATGACATTAATTGATTGTTCAACACCAATTTTATCTTGAAGAGTGTTGTGTACAACAATCAACCTATCATTTGAAGTGAAAAGTTGAGAAATCAAATGATCATTATCAGAAATTATATTTCTGGATTGCTTTTTCCCACTCATTAAGTCATTCTTAAGAAATTTTATATTTTTTGATTCCACAATCCTAATACTGTGAGATGGATAGTAAAATCTGTATTCTTTGGACCGTTCGGTATATCCAATGAAATGTCCACTAATAGTCCTTGGATCCAATTTCTTCTTATGTGGATTATAAACTCTTACTTTTGATGTGCATCCCCATATGCGTACATGCCGCAAACTCGGTTTTTAACCTTTTCATAACTCAAAAGGAGTTTTTAGAACAGCTTTTATTGAGACTCAATTTAATATATACACCGCCGTTTTAATAGTTTCACTCCACAAGGATTTTGGAATATTGGAGTTGCTAAGTATATTCCTCACGATGTTAAATAACGTCCGATTTCTTCTTTTTGCTACACCATTTTGGTCCGAAGAATCAGGCATAGTATATTGGATAACAATCTCATGTTCTTAAAGAAACCTTACAAATAAATCAGGTATTTTTCCATCTTCAGTATATCTTCCATAATATTTTTTACCTCTATCTGATCTCACAATCTTAATTTATTTTTCATATTATTTCTCTACTTTTACTTTAAATAATTTAAAAGCATCTAAGGTTTCATTCTTATTATGAAGCAAGTAGAGATACATATATCGTGAAAAATCGTCAATGAAGGTGATAAAATATTTTGTGCCATATGAGTCAATGTCAGGACTATAAATATCAGTATATATGATTTCTAATATGTCTGAACTCCTTTTGGTATTTTTCTTAGTCTTGTTAGTCTGCTTTTTTTTAATGCAGTCCACACAGGTTTTAAAGTCAGTAAAATTTAGAGTACTAAGTACTCTATCATTTATCAATCTTTTGATTCTTTCAATGTAAATATAACCTAATATCCTATGCCACAATATAGAGGAACATTCATCCATAACACATCATTTAATATTAGTATCAATATGCACAGTATTATAAGAGGTATTGTTTTATAAGTTTAAGTAATAAAGACCATCAGATAATGTACTATTCCCAATAATATCAAACTTATAATATAAATTGAAAGATGAGTCTGAAAATATAATGGAATATACGAATGATACAAGTTTTGAAACTGATATCAAATTTCTAGAAAAATTTAAAATATAAAAGGTCTTTTTTAAATTTAAAATAAAATCACTACTCAAAATTAAATTGCATGTTCCAATGGCCTCCACATGTGAACGCATCTTATTTTCGGAGAAGATGCTTTGTTCACTGTCTACTGGCTTCCTTAGATTTTGTAAGTCCTACAGAACTAGAATCAATCCACCATATGTTATGAGAAATATTAACTATATTAGATTCATAATATACAAAAGAGAATGGATTACCTTTCTTCTCAAGCCAATTTTAATATTTGATAAAATCCTTCTTGACGTGTTCCTTTTTTTTTACAGAAGAAGCACTTGGATTCCTTCTTGATGTCTAATTGAGGAGGTATATTACCTTTTCTCTTTTTTTTGGCTTGAGTCTTGAATTTTTCTTCTTTGAACATGAATGCGCTTTCACTTTGTTCCATCATGAGCTTTCCTTCCTCTTGAACACACATGGTGATAAGTTCATTGATCGACTATTTATCTTTATGTGTATTATAAGAGATTTTAAAAGGTCTATATTGTAGTGAAAGTGTATTCAAAATATAATGTACAATGAAAGATTCACACATTCTACCTCTAAATTTTTCAATTGAGCCACTATATCCCTCATCTGCATTATATGTTCACGCGCACCTTAACACTGGTGAGCCTTTAAGATGAAAATTTCATTATTAGGGTGCTAGCAAGTGCTTTATCTGAAGTTTTAAACTGTTCATCGATAGCTTTTAGTAAATCCCGTATTTTATTATGCTAATCGACGGAATCACGAATACCAACAGAAATTTTAGTCTTTATGAACATTAAACTGAGGCGATTAGATCACTCCCATCGTTCATGAAGAGCTACATCAACCGGAGTGCTGGTTAAAGTAAGAGCGGATGGTTCGTTTTTTCTTATAACATAATCTATATCCATCCACCCTAAATAAAGAAAAATTCTCTCCTTCTATACTTTATAGTTATCACCTTTCAGTTCAAAAATTTTACATCTTATATCGGAAAGATTAACAGATTGAATAATTGTATAAAAATAAATACATGCTTAACAAATAATAAATGAGGTTAACAAATAAATAATATTAAATTATGTTTTACCAATGTAAAGAATATAATATGAATCAATTGACGTAAAAATTATCCGTGAGCTAAATTTTTAATTCAAATAGATTCATGTCCAATTTCATGATAAAACTAATTACATTATAAATTTTATATTTTTTAACTAAATATGATTAATGTACGGTTGAACCTAATGTCCAAAATGGAAGAAAAATGGCAAATCTGCGAACCCCTTGCCCATGGGCCGAGTAGATAAATCAAGAATTCAATTTATCAAGCAAGCCCATAAATAGAAGCCCAATAATGTTTCCAATTAGTCAAGTCCACTTTAGCCCATCAATGGGTCCTTTTCATTTCCAACCAGTGGATCTTCTTGATAGAATTCATCTGTGCAGTGCAAGCCACAGGCGATTTCCTCTCTCTCTCTCTCTCTCTGTGCCCCGCATGATCGGGCTCTTGGTCGTTTGTTGCAGAGCTTGAAGAAGAGGGGAAAAGAGATAACAATGGCGACCGGTTTTCTCTCTCCAATAACCGGTTATATACCAGTCAATACAGAAAATCGTGAAGTGGTTACTATTAATGGCGTCTCAAAATCCTCTTTCCTTCCAACAACAAAGCCCTTATCTTCTTCCCCTATGATTTCCTTCGGCTGTCAAACTAAAATTAGGGGTCGTAATCGGTTTAAGGCGCCGTGTGCTCAGAAATCGTCGTTAGACCACATTCCTAAGCAGTTCAGGCGAGAAAACCTGAAGGATGGCTGTGAGTTCCTTTCATTCCTTATTCTTGTTTTTGAGAAAAATTTCTACTTATTTATAATGACGGGCCGATTTTTCAATTCTTACAGAATTTCAGTATGATTATATCTTCGATTGATTTTTTATGAGTGGTTTAGTTGATTAATGGCTTCAATTTCCCCATTTCTCTCTTTGTAATTAGGTCTTTGTGTTTGATGCTTCTTTCAGTCAATTGGCTGGGGGCAGCGTTTTCTATGCTGAAAGATAAATTAATCGGAATGGAAAATCCTTTTTGCTAGTGTTAGAAAACAGGGTCTTCCATGCTCTAGACTCACTCTTTCTCTAATTTTAGACCACTTTCAAATGGGTATTAGGTAAGTGCAGAAGTTTCAAGAGTTTATTGTTATGCTTTAGAAATGTCCTAGTTTTCACAGAGGTGAGGGACACACTGCTCCATAATTGTCATATTTGAGTAAATAATTTTCTATATTACTTCCCTTTCCCATTTTCCCATTTCCTTTATTCAGCAGCTGAGAATATCTGTTCAAAATACATAGGTTATCATCTGCGATAATTGGTTGGGTAAGGCCAATTTCAGGAACGGTTTACTTTGTTTATTGTCCTTTTCATACCTGCAGAAGTAGTTATCACATAATTTACATTTGAAATTAAGCTGACTGTCTTTACTACCGCTGGGGGGTGGGGGTGCACAAGTTATAATTCACATGAAGCTATTATTTTCACTTAGTTTGTACCCCAGATCTCTCATATTTGACATAATTACCAATATCTCAACAATTGAGCAACACTCGTCATTTTTGTAACAAAGAATTCTTATCTCCAAGTTGTGGGTTTGGGCTAAACTATGGGTGTATGAACTCAACTATTGCGACCATGCACCAAATAAGTTCAGCCATACAATAGCAAGAATAGAGCTTGTAACCACGGACTCAACCACGACATCCCATCTGGGCTAGTTCTTGCCTTTATAGGACAGCAATAAATGTTTGTTGTGCTAACCCAAAATAATCAATGTTTGTTGTGTTCTTACAATTTTTTTTAGTGATGGACAATTACAAGAATGCTCCTCAGCATCTCTATGGCCTTACTCCATCTCAAATGGATATGTTCATGACAGAAGATAATCCAGTTCGCCGGCAATCAGAGACTGTCACAGAGGTAATCTCCAGCGTGCTTTCTTGCTGCTGCATCTATCTGGATGTACTTCAATGGTTAAATTTAATTTTCAAAGCTTGTGCCTTTTCACTTTTACTATAGTGAAAACTATTTCAGGAAAGCATCTCATCTGCTAGAAATTATTTGGACCATGGTGGGATGTGGAGTCTCAGAGGCATGGATGATAGGGGCCCATCAAAATACAGCATGAGTGTAAGCATGTACCGTGGTGGTGCCAGAGGATATGGGAGACCTCGAACTGCTCCTCCTGATCTTCCTTCATTGCTTTTGGATGCTCGGATTGTCTATCTTGGCATGCCGGTAAAAATTTCCCTTTCTGTTTATTATGCCTGGTAAACTGTAGCGTTCTTAGTGCTACTTCTTTGTGCTTTCACTTTGATGCATGTTTTCATCTTTTTACTTCTGCTTGCTTCAGATTGTGCCAGCAGTTACCGAGCTTCTTGTTGCTCAGTTTATGTGGCTGGATTATGACAGCCCCTCAAAGCCTATATATTTATACATAAATTCATCCGGGACACAGGTTAGTTGCAGAACATCCTTTTCCCATGTTATTGATTAATCTATATTGGAAACCATTAGGAAACCTTACTCTAGTTGTCCAAATTGATATTCGAGTTTTCCTTGTGGAACACCTGTGTTAAATAGCATTGGCCGGTTCTTTCTGCTTGTATCAATTTCTGCTGGAAACCTCAAAATGGTCTATAGTAGAAATGATGTGCCAGTGACACTTTATATGATCCTAGTTAAATCTCATCGGGAGGGGGATTCTTGGTGGCAAGGGCACAAGCACTGTGGGTGAGCATATTGTTGTCAAAGGTGTTAGGCAAGTGAATGCATAATACTTCATATTGCCTAAGGCGCTTGTCCAATACAAGTGAGGCGCCAATTAAAGTATAAATATAACTCTACAAGTCGTGTAGAAAAATATTAATCAAGGCTAAAATAACTAAAAGCAACTATAGATATGTATATATAAATAAGTATTACATTATTACATATAACACAATCACCTGTAATATTTATTTTCCATCATATGCATAATAATAAGGTGCTCTAATTCTAATCATCATTAAAATCCACCACATCATTCATATCACTGTTATCATCATTCAATAAGTCCTTATCGAGTCAATCGTAATATTTGTAGCCTTCAATCTCCTCCTACAGTATCTTTGAATCTGCCTCTTCCTCCTCTGTTCTTATTACTCTAAAATTTGAAGGCTTTGCACTGTTCTCTAGAGCTCAAAAGCTTTGCTTTCGTTCAAGATTTATCACTCTTGACCTCAACTAACAATGAGGATGATCTAGATCGTTATTTTGTATGGTGCAAATGAAACAGCACAGAGAGAGAGGGGTTGTATCATGAGGATTGTGGTGATGAAAGAGAAAAATATATTTACAAAAAACTATAGAATTATAATTTTTTTAAAAGGCCAGATAAATTTTAGAAAAACTAACAAATTTTTTTTAAAAGATTGAGTGCTTGGTTTCCTTGTTTTAGGCGTCCCATAGGCGAGCGCCTTGCCATTTCGCCTTGCCTAGATCATGTCTAGGCGTCCGTGCCTTGCCATGCCCGAGTTCTTAGGTGAGCGCCTGGAACACCTTTGGCAATAGGGGTGAGGCAGCCGCTAGTAGATCAATAGGCCAGATAAATAGGGATGCTTGGTTTTAAAAGGCCAGATAAATTTTAGAAAAGCTAACAAAATTTGTTTAAAAGATTGAGTGCTTGGTTTCCTTGTTTTTGGCGCTCCCATAGGCGAGCGCCTTGCCATTTTGCCTTGCCTGGACCATGTCTAGGTGCCCGCGCCTTGCTATGCCCAAGCGCTTAGGTGAGTGCCTGGAACACCTTTGGCAATAGGGGTGAGGCAGCCACTAGTAGATCAATGGCCGTCCTAATAGACCAGAATCAAGGAGATGATTTTCTGTTATGGACTGATTGACTTGGGTTTGAAGACTACTACTCCTGAATTAATTGGTTATATTATGATTTTCCCAGAATGAGAAGATGGAGAATGTTGGATCTGAAACAGAAGCATATGCCATAGCTGATACCATGGCTGTAAGCGTTATCATTTTATTTCCTGCTGCTTGCTTCTTTTGGAATGAGACCTGTTGTAAAGTACTTCACAGAAACCATGATGTTGTGTTTTGACTTGTATGTTTCATCATTTGCTAACAGTATTGCAAGTCTGATGTCTATACGGTAAACTGTGGCATGGCATATGGTCAGGCAGCCATGCTTCTGTCACTTGGATTGAAGGGTTATCGTGCTCTGCAGCCAAATTCATCCAGTATGATAAAAAAATTCTTTCCATGATAACTTGTCACCTTTTGAAATTTACATTTTTACCTATGGATAATACTTGGATTTTGCAAATTCCATATTTTGACTAAGCCAAGCATCTTATCAATGATAGCTTGTTGAGACAAATCCTTGTTTGCACTTGGTCTTGGGATTTGTCTCTGACCAAGCATTTGAAGCCCTAGTTGCAAGGGGTATTCAAAAAATCGTTGACCCAATAATTTGAACGGAAACCGTTGATAACGAACTGAAAATTAGGATACTCAAACCACTCAGTTCAGTTTCGGGTCAGAATAAAATCTTTTATTTGGGTTTCGGTTCGGTTTTGGTTTACCTATTCTCAAATTAACTGTTACCCAAACCAACCATATATGTATATATCCAAAAAAGTAAGGGTTGTTAATTTTATATATGTCTTACTTTGTTACTAGTAGAAATATTTAACTTAACAAATGAACATAATCTTATTGATTTTGATAATTAGTCGAGTCGACGGAGATTCACAAGATATTTAAAAAGAAGAAAGGTAATTGCTTATGGTTTCCTAAAACTAATGTTAGTGGTTTTTGGTTGCCAAATTATTATTCAAAGTTGTAATTTATAAATTAATTTATTCTGTTGGTGTTTTAAGATAATGAATTTTACATGATATATTCTTATTATTTTGTTGGAAATGTTATAATATTTAAAACCAGTTAACCTGTAAATCCAAATCAGTTGATTGGTTAACTATTTGACTGGTTAGCCAATTGAATTGCTTTGTCTGCGGTTCTAATTTCCACCGAACAGGTTTGACCAGTTTGTGTAAAAAAAATGGGTCTACGGCTCGGTTAAAATTCAAGCGTTTGTATAGGTTTCTTATTCCTAGAATTGTTTTTTATTGGTTTCTTATAATGAAGACAACTTTACTTCTCTTATAGTTAGTGTATCTAGCTTTTCTTCTCTTATAACTATTGCCGCATTGCTGCTGGCTTGAAATTCAGTGTTTCTAACCCTGATTTTTACTTTTGAGTGCAGCAAAACTTTATCTGCCAAAAGTTAACAGATCAAGCGGGGCAGTAATAGATATGTGGATCAAGGTTCTGTCTTCTCTTTTTCCAACCCTCCCACTCAAACCATTTCTGTATTTGACTGATGATAATATCTCTAATGATGACAAGAACGCATCAAGACTCATTCCTCATCTCCGTTGTGTAAATAAAAACAATGAAGAAATGAACTCACTAGGTATTCAATAGGAACTTAGTCGGCCCCTAGGATTGGCAAAAAAACCCATATCCGATACAACCCGACATATATTGATTGGATTTTACCTGCTTTAACTGGGTTTGGAAACCCGAATTCATCATGGGGTTTGGATTTACTATGCCCTAACCCAAACCAAACCGATATATATAATACCGATTATGGTCTTAAAGTGACACATGCTTGATGAGTTGTTTGATGTGTGTAGAATCATGTAGATTTTAGTTGCCCTATAAATTGAAAATTCAAATTATTCATGTTCTCCTTTGATGGTTAAAATTATTTTTGAAAGTTTTTTTATGAGCTAAATTATGCTCAATGTATTGTGAATTTGGAACATTTATTGGTTAATTATGTTAATGACTTAATTGACTAAAAGCTATCCTAATATTCTCAAATTTTTAGTCTTTTCTCGTTTATATATATATATATATATATATAAAGAAAATAGTTTTGGATTGAGATTTGGTCTAGGTATGACTCAATATCGGGTTTTTACCCGACCTGAAGTACATGGGTTGGATCTGCGATTGGGCTGAAAGTATTGGGTCGGGTTTGGATTTGATTCTCCTGATCAATTTTCGACTTTTGTTTAGGCCAAAGAGCTAGATGTAAACACCGAATACTACATCGAACTATTAGCAAAAGGAATCGGGAAACCGAAGGAAGAAATAGAAAAAGATGTCCAGCGCCCCAAATACTTCCAAGCACAGGAAGCCATCGATTACGGTATTGCAGACAAGATCATCGACTCTTCAGATGCTGCGTTTGAGAAACGGGTAAATCCTAATCCGCTTGTTATTTCAGCAGTAGTGATCCAATCATTCATACATATACCCATTTTCTGATGCAAATAACTTCTTGATGATCAGAATTACGATGAAATGCTGGCCCAATCAAAAGCCATGAGACGGGCGGCTGCTGGCGGAGTTGGGCCACAAGCTGCCCCCTCTGGGTTTAGGTGAAATTGGAGGATCATATACACCCTTCCTCAATGCGTCTTACGACTGTGTATTATGCTAAGTTATGCCACCATGGAAATAGTTGCTGTTACAGGTGAAAGAACAGAGGAAACGATGTTAAATGCAGATGTGTTCAAGCTTTTTTGCTGCGCCTTTCTCCCTTATATGCGTTTGGTTTTCTTGGTTTTGGCCTTGTATTTCCCCTTGCTATTTTCCTTGGAGTCTAAAATTAGACTTGATCAAGATCGAACAAAATCGAATTATCTAACTGACTGATCTATCTAATGTAAAATTTTATAGGATTTGATCAATGTATAGATATTATAGACGATATGATCAAAATATCTGTTCCGATGAATTGTATTAGGCTGGGCACAAATAGGGTTGAAATGATTGGCCCGGGCCTGTTTATGATTTCTTTAATAATTTTTTTTTAA
>JAODPA010027920.1:0-12633 GCA_025585075.1 Nepenthes mirabilis
TTTATTGATATATCCTGAATCCAAATTTTAAATAAATTTGGGTCAAATAGGTTGTCTGGGTCTAGCTCCATTCATTGAGTTTAGATTCTGCACACCATAACTATGATTATGAGGTCCGGTGACGGCGAAAAGTTACCCTACTATAAAAACTTCGACGCTTAAATCAGCAAAGAGCCTTCGAATTAAGAATGTGAAAGCAAAGAATGTAAGAAAATGTAGAGAGTGTTTGAGATGGATTAGCGCTCTCGTTGAGAGAGGCTTTGTTAGCTCGTGAGGAGCGCTGACTCTAAACACTGTATTTGTTGGGAACATAGTGGCAAAAAGAGAGAGAAAGAGTGATTGTAGTTTGAAGCATGTGAGCTTTTTTGTAGAGAGCTTTAGTAGCAAGTTTAAACGCTTTAGCTTATTGTGGGCGAATAAAGACGTGCCTTGGAGTGAGAACTCCATGGCCTTTTATAGGCGCTACTTTGGGCTACCTTCATTGTGCAGAAGGGCTTGATTCTCGCACTCTATTGGGGTTGCTGCCTTTTTTGACGAACGGTTGTTGAATTGATTGCCTTCTTTCTGTGTTTTGTAACTGTTAGGATTTCCAGCAGATAAAGAAAGGATTCTGATGCCTTCCTTTAGGGATGCACGTTGAATCTGCTGATAAGCGTTGCCATTAAGATTGTTTTTTGTGTAGGGTGCTAAATCAGAGGAGAAGACTGTTGTTGGTCAAGGACGGACGCGTGGGCCAAAATGGGCTTGGCCCACTCAAGGCTTGGTCTATAGATGGCCGACTGGTGATGCTTTCGATCAATGAAAGTATTGACCGTATTGCATAATTTCGGTCAACGGAAGTATTGACCGTTTTGGATCCAAGTGGGCTGTCCTGTTCTTGGGTTTCTCTTGGCTCATTGGCCTTTGTCCAGGTGCTAATGGACCGTTGTGGATCTGGACCGTTTCTCATTTTTGGTCTAACCCATTATTGGCGTACCCATTATTAGCCCCCCATGCTGGTAGCTTGGGACTCAGGCCTCTGGCATGTTCAAGATGGGACGCGAGTAGCTGGCTTACCTGCTTGAGATGGCCTAGCGATAATTCTTAATTTATTGATCATGTTGAGTACAATTGCTAGCCGTAAGGTGAAGATCCAGAGAGCCGGTTGAGCAAAGTGTTAACCAGATTCCTTGACCATCCAAGCCAGAATCTAAAGAGCCGACGAAAGGAAAGGTTGACCGGATTCATTGACCATCCAGGCCAAAGTTCGGAGAACTATTGAAGGAAGTATTGATCGGATTTTTTGACTGTCTGCACCAAATTCCAGAGAACAGCAGAAGGAAGTGTTGACCCGATTTGTTAACCGTCTAGGCCAAAATCTGAAGAATTGTTGAAGAAAGTATTAACCGGATTTATTGACCATTTAGGCCAAAATCCAAAGAACTCTTGAGGAAGTGGGAGTTGAAATAATGCGCCACCATGCCGCCGGCTTGCTAGTCGAAAAGTTGGCCACGTGTCTATGTGCAGTGAATTTGCGATCCCGATAATTAATGCGCTAGAGGATCTGATTTGATTGCACCCGCTCAGGAAATGACATGTGTCAACAATGATGTGCCCACATTTACGAGACAGTTTTCCTTCTCCGGTGTTCACATTCCTTGTTGTGGTCCGTTCGTTACTTTTTAAACTTCCCACACTTTCTTTCGACTTTCCTTTCTGAAAAATTCTGAGTATTATGCCACATTCCTTCTCGCATCCATTCCCATGGCTCCTTTTGTAATGGAAATTGCTTCTGTGCTCACACCTGGTGAGGTTAGAGTGTTATATGTGAAGTTTAACATTCCATAGTAGATCGTCCCGGTGATGCCTGGCGAGCTGCTTAGAGCTTGCTTTCTTTCTGACGGTCATATCACTGTTTACGAGGCCTATCTAAGGAGTGAGTTTCGTCTCCCAGTTCTTCAGGAGCTGCTTAACATTCTTATTGCTCTCCAGGTGCCTGTCACACGGCTCCATACTAATGTCGTGCGATATTTTTATTCTTTATGCATTTTTAAGCACCATCACTCCCATATGATGACGGTAGATGCCGTCAGGGTGGTGTTTTGTTTCACTCAGAGTGGGGACTGGATTTCTCTGTCCCTTAGAAACCTTCTGATCAATTAGGCCATCTACAACTCTGAAGAATCGGAAGGATCGCTTGTTTTTTGTCTGCGTAGCTGAGACGTCGCCCTTGTCTTAGGACTAGGGAAAGGTCCTGAAGGCCTTCACCAGGATGCCGAAGAAGGCGGAGATCGCCACCATGGCAAAGTTGTTGGAGCTTGTAAGGAAGAACCCTGACGAGTTTAGGAGAGACCACTTGGATTCTCAAGAGGAGGCCAAGAGAGCACATTGAGGACCTCCCTCTCAAGTCCAGAAGTTTAGGACTCCGTCGTCGGCGACGTTTCAAAGGAAAAGGAAGGCCGGAGCCATGATCATTGGTGACACTGGCGCACCTCCCCCTGACCCCACTGCCACCAGCCCAAAACAAAAGAGGGCTGCAACGGTTGAGCCTTCTTCATCCTCCTCTAGGCCAAATTATATGGCCACCGGGTGCCTTATAGGAGTAGATGGTTGCTTAGGAGTTAAAGTTGAGCTAGCTCTAGAGGAGTACGATGCCATGTTGCACACCGGGGCGAGCAGCGCCGTTGTTTTGGCACGGCCTGCATTGGCAAAGCTGGTGCCGGGACTACAACATGAGCCAAAGGAGTCGGCTTTTGAGTCACCGGCTGAGATGCTAGTGCTAGTTGGTGAACCGTGAGTTGAGCCACAGGCGCCATCTAATGAGCTGCTGGAGCCAGCTAGTGAGCTGCAAGTTGAGTTGTAGGAGCCATCTGTTGAGCCGTTGGCTGAGCTACTGGAGCCTACTGATGAGCCTCCAGCTGAACTGTAGGAGCCAGCTATTGAGTCGCTAGTTGTGGAGCTGCAAACTGAATTGTAGGAACCGATTTTGAAGCCACACACTGCACCGGAGGAGCCAGACACCAGAGAGCCTGTTGAGTCAGAGGACTCTATGACGAAGTTGTTGGAGGAGTCTGTGGTGAAGGCCACTACTGTGTCTGCTCAAGAGGTTGCTGTATCCTGTTGTCCGCCGCCGGAGCCTAGGTCTCGCAGCAGGCCAGTGAGGTTAGAGCACCGAGTCTAGTAGGTAAATCTTCTCAACTCTCCTTCTCCTTTTCCTCTCCGTTGTTGTTACTTGACGTGTTTGATCTTTGCAGGAGGAGAAAGTAATTGGCACAGTTAGAAAGGTGCAGCACCAAAGGGACTTGGTGATATCTGATCAGGATAAGGAGATCACCTGGTTCGAGGAGGAGATGGAGTTGTAGAGTTGTAGAGAGCGGAGTACCTGGAGGACACAATTGCTCTCCAATCTGTGCTGTCAAGTCTAGAAGCAAAGAATACCAAACTGAAAGAGGAGAATGTCCTACTGAGAGAGGCTATGCTACCAAGTCTGAAAGGGGAGATTGCCAGACTAAAAGAAGAGAATATCCTGTTGAGAGAGAAAAATGGCCAGGCGGTGAGGCGTATAGATCAACTCGTGGGACAGATGACATCACTAGAGAACGTATTGACTACTCGTATATGCCCCCATGAGGTCTCCGATATGCTGGTGGCATGGTTGTGGGAAGGTGTCAACCTTTGTCGGCGCATTGTACGATTGGTTGACCCTAACTTTTCAGCGAAGTATCTTGACCCATCGAACCGTTTGGCCTAGCATCGTGAGAGCCTCGTGGGACAGTCCCGGTGTGGTTAGGGGCCACCACCTCCTCCTCCTGGGAGCTCTGCTACTTCGTAGATTTTGTATTCTGTTTTTTAAAATTATTATAATTGTACAGATTTAATCAATAAAATGGGCATTTTACTGATATTCTACGTTCTCGCCTTTGTCGCCGTTGTTCAATTGCTTGTCATTGTTTTGGCTGGCCGACTTGATCCGTTACACATAAGTTGGCCATCTGCCATCCTTGAGACGTTTGTGGCACTCTCTGATGGACTTAAGTCATAGAGAAGACATCAAGGTGGACCTTGTTGTTAGGTCAAGCTTGTTCTTCACTCGTGAGTAGAGGCTTGGCAGCGTTGCCCAAGTGTGAATTCGGGTGGCCGGCTTTTGAACAAAACACTTTTGCTCCTATCGATCATCGTTGGCTGTCACGCTATCTCCTTGAATAGAAGGTTATCACGTAAGCTGTTTAAGCCCCCTAAGATTTTGACCGTGAATGGGTCACTTGGGAGACCAAGGTTTAATTCGACTATTAATAAGCCACTTGGATGACCAAAATTTTATTACGACCACTTATGGGCCACCTGGATGATCAGGGTTTAGCAACAACCACTTATGGACCACCTGGATGACCATGGTTTAGTTACGACCGCTTATGGGCCACCTGGATGACCAGGATTTAGTTATGACGTCTTTAGGCCACCTGGATGATAATAGTTTAGTTACGAGCGGGTAAAAATTTGCTCGACTTAGGGGCAGTTTAGGTTGTATAACCCTACAAGCAGACACACATACATATGGAAAGGGAAAAAACACAGTACAAAAAAGAAAGAAAAAAAATATCTTCTTTTATTAATGATAAACAACACGTACAAGCATACATATGGATGACCTGCCTGTGCCCTTATTGGAAGTAGTGCTTGAGATGGACTGCGTTCCACGTCTGTGGAACCAACTTGCCGTTCTGGGTTCAGAGTTTGTATACTCCATTCCACAGAATGGGGGAGACTAGGAAAAGGCCTTCCAAATTTGAGGAAAGTTTATTTCGGTTGGTGATCTTGCCTGTAGCTTTAATTCTTCGCAAGACCAAGTCCCCAACTTCGAAGTGCTGCATTTTTCCTTCTTGTTGTAATAGCGTGCGACTTGTTGTTAGTAGGCCGCTGTCCGTAGTTTGGCAGCGTCGCTGGCTTCCTCTAACAAGTCTAGGTGTTCCTGAATTTTCTGGGAGCTATCTTGCGGGTCGAAGGACTCGATCCTAAGACATGGAAGCCAAATCTCAACCAGAATTATTGCTTCAATCTCGTAGCAGAGATTAAAAGGTGTCTTGCGAGTCGGTTCCTTTGGAGTCTTCTGGTAAGACCATAGGACGGAGGGCAGTTCATCAACCCAAGAGTCCATTACATCCTCCAACTTGGTTTTCAGACCGTGGAGTAGCGTGTGGTTTGTGACCTCTTCCTGTCCATTGGCTTGTGGGTATGCCACCGAAGTGTGGACTAGTCTGATGCCTAGATTGGTGTAATACTTGGTGAAGCATTTTTTAGAGAATTAGATTCTGTTATCAGTCACTATAACCTCGGGAACACCAAATCTGCTAGTTATGCTATGGCAAATGAATTCTAAAGTATTGTGCTCGGTGATCTTGGCTAGTGGGATGGCTTCGACCCATTTGCTGAAGTAGTCGATACCCGCGATGATAAATTTTCTTTGCCCGGTAGCAATGAGAAATGGGCCGAGAATATCGAGTACCTATTGTGTGAAAGGCCAAGGAGCCTGAAGAGTCCTCAACACAGCGGGCGGCTAATGAGGAAAATTACCGTGGAGCTGGCAATTTTCACACTTCTTCACAAAGTTGAGGGCGTTTTTCTTTATCGTTAGCCAGTAACATCCCTGGCACATGATTTTGAACGCTAGGTTTTGCTGTCGATGTGCGACTTACAGATCCCAAGGTAAACTTTGCTCAAGGCGTAGTCTGCCTCCTGAGAAGTTAAGCGCCTGAGGTATGGAATCGAGTAGCCACGATGATATAACCATCTGTCGACCATGGTATACCAGCCGGCCGTCTTTTTGACCCACTTAGCTTCATCCGCGTTGTTCGATAGTGTTCCATCCACTAGATACCTCTGGTAAGGCGTCATCTAGCTTTTTGTGTTGGAGATTTGCATTACTTCCTATTCCTTAATGCTGGGAGTGCTTAAGACCTCCCGCATATCCCTCGAGCATTGTTCTAGGTTTTCGGTTGTCGCTACCCTGGCGAGTTGGTCGACCTTTCAGTTTTCAGTTCTGGGGACGTGGACCAGGTCTAGCTTATCAAATCTCCGGATGGCATCCTTCGCCTTAACCAAGTATTTGGCTAAGTGAGGGTTGTACTCCTTGAAACTCCCGTTTACTTGGTTAACGACCAACTCAGAGTTGCTATAGACGGTCAGTCGTCTGGCAGAGCACTCTTTTACTAGTGTTAGTCTAGCAAATAAGGTTTCGTATTCGATAATATTGTTGGTAGCCGGGAAGTTGAGTCTAAGGGAGTACTTTACCTCAAACTCATCAGGGGTCCTCAGGACCACTTCGGCACCCTGCTGAGTCCGTAGACCATTTGTTTATGTTGAAAACCCATTCGGGCTCTTCCCCGTGTAGTCCTACGTCCTCAGTAGGCTGTTCATTAGAAATTCATGTCGTGGTCTCGACGATAAAGTTGGCCAGAACATGCCATTTGATGGCTGGTCAGGGCCGAACTTTAATGTCAAACTCTCCCAATTTGATAGCCCACTTTACCAGCCATTCGAAGACGTCAGGTTTCTACAGAATACTCTTCGGAGGCTAGTCAGTTAGGACTACCACGCGATGAGTCTAGAAATAAGGTCTCAATTTTCAAGCGGAGAAGACAAGTGCCAAGGCTAACTTCTCTGCACATGGGTAGCGTGTCTTTGTGCTGATCAACTTCTTGCTCACATAGTAGACTGGCCACTGAGAGTCAGAGTTTTGGCGTATGAGGATAGAGCTGAGAGCTACCTCCAACACTGCTAGGTAACTCCTCTCCATCCTTAAGTGACATCAGCAACGGCGGACTGGCCAGGTATTGCTTCAATTTGTCGAAAGTTACCTGGCATTCTGCGTTCCACTGGAATCCATTTACTTTTATCCCCCTTAGAGTCTTGAAGAAAGACGGATATTTGTCTCCTGACTTGGCCAAGAAGTGGGATAAGGCGGCCAGTCATCCGGTTAGCCTTTGGACATCTTTGACATTTCGCAGCAGAGTCATGTTCATGAGGGCTTTGATCTTCTTCGGATTTGCCTCGATCCCTCATCGAGAGATGATAAAACCCAAGAACTTCCCTAAGGATACTCCGAAGACATACTTAGAAGGCTTCAACTTCATTTGGTGTGCACGGAGCACCTCGACGAACTCAACCAGATTGCGAATATGGTCGTTGGTGGTTTTGCTCTTGATGAGCATGTCATCGACGTACACCTCCATATTGCGGTCAATCTGCTTGTCGAACATCTTGTTCATGAGCCACTGGTAAGTGGCACCCGTGTTCTTTAGACCAAAAGGTATCACTTTATAGTAGTAAGTGCCTTGGTCTGTCTTGAACGAAGTATGCTCCTCGTCTTCTGGGCTTATTTGGATCTGGTTATAACTCGAGTGCATGTTCATGAAGCTCAGCCGCTCATGTCTAGATGTTGAGTATACCAACAGGTTGTTCCTGATTAAAGGGAAGCTATCTTTTGGACAGACTTTGTTAACATCGGTGAAATCGACGCAGATTTACCATTTCCATTACTTTTCTTTACCAAAATGACATTGGAGAACCAATCTGGATATTGGACCTCTCTAATGAAGCTGGCGTCCAACAGCTTCTTCACCTCCTCCCGGATGGCGATTAATATTTTCACGGAGTGGTTCTCCGCTTCTACTTAATGGGCTTGCGGCTGGGTTTAAGGCCTAACTTGTGGATCATTACTCTGGCCAGAATCTCAGGCATGTTAGCGGGTGTTCATGCAAAGACGTCAGCGTTCTGTCATAAGAATGCGATTAGCTCATCACGCAGTGTTTCGGTAAGTGAGCCTCCGATCTGCACGCACCTTTCCAAGTATTCGAATTCAGTGGGATTAGATCGGTAATCTCACCAGACTGCGCTTTTTATAGGGTTGCTTCATCTCAATAGTCAAGCCCTCCTGCCGCCTTCATGCTGCCACCTAGAGTGATCTGGGACATGTAGCATGTCTTCCCAGTGACTTGGTCGCCCAACACTTCACCTATACCGCATGCTGTTTGGAATTTTATTTTGAGGTATAGTAATGAAGTGACAGCTCTGAACGCTATTAGGCACGGGTGGCCTAGAATCGCATTGTATACGGAAGGCAGGTCGATGACCAAGAAGGTGAGTGTATGACTTACCATTCTTGGGTACGTCTCTAGGGTGACCTCCAATTGGGTCGTTCTTTGGACGGCCACTGGTTCGTTGTTAAGGCCATAGAGTTGGCCTTCGGTAGGTTTCAATTGACTCTTTCTTAATCCAAGTTTAAAAAATGCATCAAGGTAAAGTAAATAGTGGCAACTTCCATTATCAACGAAAACTCATGTCAGTTGGTAGTCGACGTTACCGTTCGAAATAAGTATAGATACAATAAGGGGATCTGCATGGGGGGAGATTACATAGCTCAAGTCATTATCGCTAAAGATAATATCGTTATCTTCTATGCGCTATTTCTTCTACCCAACCTGCTGCTCCTTGTGATCTACTGGGGTCTTAGCCGATTGGGTTGTGATCATATTGACTACTCCAACCGTGACCTCATTCCGTAGTGGGGAAGGCTCTGGTTCGTCTCCTCTTGAGGTGCCAGAGCTCTACTTAGGGTTCTTGATGAACCTAGTGAGGTGGCCCCTCCGGATGAGCTCCTCGATCTCCTGCTGAAATGTTTTGTAATCTTTCGTGCAGTATCCGAAAGATCGATAAAAATCGTAGTACTTGGATGAATTTCCTCCCTCCGCTTTCTTAAGTGATTTTGGCCACTTAAAGAACTTCTTCCCACGGATCTACATGAGGACATTAGAGCATGTGTCGATTAGGGGCGTCAGGTTGATCAGCCCGTAGTCCCTCCTTACTGGCGCTTCGGTCCTATGATGCTTTCGGTGAAAGTGGTCACCGCCGTTGTGCTTCCTTTTTCCCACAGTTGGGAAAGAGCAAGATTGTTCAGTCCGCTTGGGACACTTAGCCTCGTTGGCCTCTTCCGCTACTATGTAAGCCCTGGTGATAGATTCTACCTCTTGAAAGGTCTGCGAATTCTTATGCGCCAGGTGCCTAAAGAATTCATCTCCCTTGTGAGCTTGGAGATTATTCTTGCCTCCGCTACGAAGTGATCCAGGAACTTTCGCGGATTTTTTCCATGCTTCTACTTGATGTGGGAGGGGTGCCAAGGCTACTTCTCTTCTCAGCGGCTGAAGGCGTATTGCGCCAAGAAGAGGCCAGCGAACTCTCAAAAGTTCCAGATCGAATCTGATGAGAGACAATGAAACCAGATGTGGGCGTCTCCCTTCAGCGTAAGAAGGAAGTAGTGACACATGGTTGCGTCCTCCAACCCTTGTAAACTCAGATGGGTACGAAAATAATTAAGATGATCCATAGGATCAGCGCTGTCATCGTAAAAGTTAAGAGTTGGCATTTTAAACTTGGCCGGTATGGGATAGTTTAAGATCTATGCTATGAAAGGAGATCTGTCTAGATCCTTGTTGTGTTCATCATTTTTGAGCACGCGATTCAGGATCTTCTCTACCCGCGAATTCGTGGGAATGGCATTGCTAGTTCTTTTGGAGTTGAGGTAGGTTCTCGACTCCGTCCTTTCTCTGACGTGGCGAGTAGTCGGCCGGCTACTACCACCAGCGGATCTAATGATCCTAGAGGCTCCCTCCTAAGCTCGAGGGGAGGCGTCCGCCCGAGAGTATCGGGGATTCCTCTGTTCTGGACTCTCCTTCGAAGTCCTGCTGCCTAGACATTCTTTGAGCCTTAAACAGCTCTGGACATGTGAGGCCCCCGGAGCCTGAGTGTTGGCTGACCACTTGGTCTTCTTAGCTGGTTTCTTCTTCTGTCCTCCTCTCTTGGAGGTCGGAGCATGTAGAGTTGTGGAGGGAGTCCCCTGCTACTGTTCTCTTAGCGGGCACAGAGTATTTAGTGTATTCTATTCATACTACTCATATGCTCTTCCAGATTTTAGAAAAAGGGTGCTGGCACACCGTTGACTACCCCATTGACCTGGTTACCAGTAGAGTGATCCTAGTTAGGTGTGGTTGTGTCTCTTACAGGACCAATAGCTTGCGCTCTCGTGTTTACCATTCGGTTTGATGAGATGCAAAACTGAGAGAGAGATTGTGGGAAAAAGTTGTTGGCTTTCTGTAAGCTTCCCACAGACGGCGCCAACGATATATTATGGATTTAAATTTCAAACAGATTTGGGTCAAGTCAGTTGTCTGGGTCCAGGTCCGTCTATTGAGTCTGGATCCTGTACACTACAACTACGAATAAGAGGTCAGATGATGGTAAAAAGTTATCCCATCGTAAATACTCCGATACTCAAATCAGTAAAGAGCCTTCAAATTAAAAAGGTAAAATTAAAGAATACAAAGAAATGCAAAAAGTATTTGAGTTGGGTTAGTGCTCTCGTTGAGAGAGGCTTTGTTTGCTTGTGAGCAACGCTGGCTCTAAACACTGTATTCGTTGGGAACGTAGTGGTAAAGAGAGAGAGGGCATTTGCAATTTGAAGTGTGTGAGCTTTTTTACAGAGAGCTTTAATAGCGAGTTTAAGCGTTTGAGCTTATTATGGGCAAATGAATGCATGCCTTGGAGGGAGAACTCCATGGCCTTTTATAGGTGCTGCTTTGGGCTGTCTTTCTTGAATAGAAGGGTTTGATTCTCGTACTCTATTGAGATTGCTACATTTTCCAGCGTGAAGCTTTTATGATAGTAACGGTTACTAGATTGATTATTTTCCTTTTACGTTCTATAATGATTTAGGTTTCCAGCAAACGAGGAAAGGATTCTGGTGCCTTTCTTAAGAAATGCGCGTTAAATCTGTTGATAACCATTACCATTGAGTTTGCCTTCTGTAAAGGGCGCTAAATTACGGGAGAAGACCGTTGCTGGTCGAGGACGGTCGCGTGGGCCAAATTGAGCTAGGCCCACTCGAGGCATGATCTGTAGACGATCAACTGATTATACTTCCGGTGAACGGAAGCGTTTACCGTCTTACATAATTTCGGTCAACAGATGCGTTGACTGTTTTGGACCCAAGCAGGTCGTCCTATTTTTGGGCTTCTCCTGACCGTCTAGGTGCTAATGGGACATTGTGGATCCGGGCTGTTTCTCCTTCTTGGTCCAACCACTACTGACGTACCAATCACTCATTTATATATCAACTTGTATCGACATTATAAAAAGTAGGTGTAAGTTTTAACCACGTTTTAATTTTTACCCTCTCTTCTTTCTCTGCATGCAAAATGACAATTTCGATATAAACGGAATGTATAAATAGTATTGCTCTGTACATATATCTCACCAAAAATAACAAAGAACACTGTTGTCTCTTTATTATATGTGTGTGTTTGTAAAACTGTTACTAAATTGAGAAGAAACAATGAAGAATGAAATGCATAAAGTATTGATTGTCGCTGTTTCCTTAATTTAGAGATCGAGAAAGAGTAAGAAATGAAAACCTGGTTGACTTGATCCAGCCATCATACATATTAGTCCTGAAACATCATGATGAACATTCTCTCTTACCCAATACTGTTTATACTTGACGGGGCTCCGACCCTAGCCGGAGCTCAAGGTCCAACGCCGGCGACCGACCATCCCGGCCAACGACATCACGAGCACTTTCCTCGCGGTCCTCCATGCAGTACGCTCTGTCGACGAATAACGGAAGCGGCCGTTGCAATAACAATTTGCCCATTTCATCTCGGCCTTGATATCCTTCATAACCTTGATCACGATCAATCCATGGCCGTTTTAGCGTTCCACCTTCATCATCATCGTGGTCACTAGATTCTGACCTCGCCGGAGGGTTTTGATCGAAGTATTCCTTTTCTGCCTCAACGGACTGTATCTTCTTGTCTTCACTAGACGATGACTGACGAAGCTTTGCGCGGACTCTTCGATGGATATTCATGTGCCCCCCAAGAGCTTGAGCATTTGAAAATCCTTTCTTACAGAAGTTGCAGGTATATGAATATGGCGATCCGCTTGTAGTTTGGTCACGGTGATATGGTGAAGACTTCGACGACGAACTCACCCATATGCTTTCTTCGGTTTGGCCGGACTTTGCTGTGCTTTGGCCTTGTGGGTCTGTCCCCATCTTGCAAAAGAAGCTCAGAATTATTGGATCAAGGAGGAGGAGGAGGAGGAGGAGGAGGGTCGTCAACGGCTTGGTGGGAGATAGAGAACGCTAATCATTGATTAATTAAGATAAACTCTACTTAATCACCATGTCATCAAAGGATGACATGCACCAATAGTATTGAATTCCGAAAATGACAAAGATAGACTAGACTGGCCAAAATCAAAATTACATCTGTCAATACAAGATCCTACTAACGATAATTAGTTTACACAAAACATATTTATATTCCAACAAATCCTCGAAACCGGCCCCAGTGATGTATGTAACATCACTTGAATACGATTTGGGTACCTACTTATCTAAAATAGTTATAGATATAACGTCTCTCAACAGTAACTGTTTAAATTGTTCAAAAGGTTGTGTTATGTTTTTTATAAAAAAAATAATTAATTACTTTTTTTAAAAAAAGAAAGACATCAACCGTTTTATACTGATCAAATGCTTATAGTTGAGAAAGACTGAATCAACTCTTCTATTAGAAAAATAGAGATTCTAAATTTTATTTT
>JAODPA010027931.1:0-12633 GCA_025585075.1 Nepenthes mirabilis
TATTTCATTTATAATAAAGTAGAAATAGAATTTCTATTCACACAAACTAAATATACCATAAGAGTAGCCTTTTTGGAGTTGTAAAACCAAGCCAAACTCAGCTCATAATCCATCACTCGATGACTCTAGGAGAGTTGGCTTGTTCGGCCATTTGGAGCTTGACATCTATGTCACTCAATGAGCCGGCTTGTTGAAATGGCATTCTTGTTGAAATGGGCTATTTCTTCATAAGTCTTATATTTATTGTACATATTAATTTTTTAATTCTAACATCGACAATGTCATTCACTTAAGCAAAGCACTTCTAAAATCCTTTCATGGGAGGTTCACGCTTCTACAGCTCAAATATGTGACTTCAGAATCCATTCATACAATGTCTGTGATCGACGCTCGAGTAGAATTTTTTCATTATTGTTTCACAAACACGCATTATTTTTGCTCCGACGGCTGCTTTATGTATAAATACATATGCGATTTTTAGGTTTGATATTCTAGTTCATTTTTCAATACACTCGAGTTTTGAAAAAAAAAAAAAGAAAAAATGAGAGATAAATCATTAATGTAGATGTATTGTTCTAACTCTATCACCGAATATTTTTACCATTTGTCTTAGCAATCGTCTTAGTTATTGTTCGAAATACTCACTTATAGGTGTTTGGTGGGTTTATTATGATGGGAACTCTTTTTTTTGTTTTTATAAGTAATAAATTTGCACAAAGTATAAAAAAAAGAATTAAGAGGAGAACAAAAAATTGAGTATGGCTACATAGAAGCTTAAGGCAAAAGTCATAGCCTAAATCCTAAGAAATGATCCCAAATCTAAAAATAAAAATATATAAAACCGAGAAGATTTAAATAATAACAGTAGAATGAAAAATAAAAAATAAAAAGACAAGAACTAGTGACTGATGCCTCGAATAAAAAACCCATCTGTGGTCAGTCTTCCTAAGATACCTGTACCTCAATACCTCTATTAAAATCAACGATCTACAAATCACGACAGAATAATTAGATTAGATAAATTGTATGACCACTATCACATTTGATAAATTTATCAAACATAAATCTAATGCGGCCCTTTCAAATAAAATAAATGGTAATATCTAAAGAAGATTTAGCCACTATGTTCAATCGGTGCTTCTTGTGCCATCTACAAGAGGCCCAAGTGGTCACCATATCCCTGTCATTTATGGCTACAAACATTCGACACTCTTGTTGATAAGCTACCAAATATGCTTAGTAACAAGTCATTCAAAGAAATGGTGCTTTGATAAACTCTTCCTTGCTCATACAAAGGTAGCATTGAGACGAAAAGCAAATGAATATAAGTTGGTCAAGCATGGGCTAATGACCACCGATGGAATGACAAAGGATGAAAGTATGTGTAGGATTGGCATGCAAACACCAAACAATGTGGTACTAATTGGCCTTAGATCCTTTCAATTAGAAAATTGTTCAGGCGTGTTTAACAGATAAAGCATTTTTATCCTCCCACATCCAGATGATTGAGTCTCCTAACGACATAACGAATGAACATACTGCCACAAAGCCGTAGGTGGCATTGCCACCAATGGCATTGCGTACTAGGCTTGTAATAAGGAAAATACAGCTCAAAAAATTTGACATCAGGATCATATAAGGTGCTAAAGGTGTGCCCATAGGAAAGTGTTATCCCATTAATGACAATAAGCCTCGCAAATAGTCTCAGTTGAACCCAAAAGTTTATCATTTTTTGAAAACTTTACATGACAGATTGGGAGATTTTAATCATCCAAGTATATCAATCTCTAATGCAATATTAGTGAATTTAGTTAACCCAAATCGACGACTCATCCACTGCTGGAAGCTGCCACAATTTCAAATAAAAATTGCTCATGATAACAACCCCATCTTCCTCGTTAGGTGTGCAAATATCGTCTCAGGCAACTGTCACTAAAGTTTTACCTTCGGTAAAACCATGCCGGAGAAAGTTTAGAAGAATACAATCTATTCTCTTAAGAATGGTTTTTGGGAGAATAAAAATGGATGCCTAACAAGAAATGACATTCAAGAGGACTAACTGGATAAGTTGCAGTTGACTCTCGAAAAGAGAGCTACCTTTTTCTTTTTTTTTTTCAAGACTTCATTTGATTAGATACCAGATCCTCAAGCACTTGACAATTTGACACTGTCAATCTAGAAAAAAAATGAGAGGAACGCTTGATACCTGGCCGGAAGAAATGAGAACTTGAAGCACTTAGTTTGAAGAATATCTCTCACAATAGAAGAGCCATTAACATGTATAGAACATTCGTTCTTAGCAAGTTAGAAGCTACCCTAAAAAGACCAAGAAATCATTGAGGCACTTGACTAAAGTCTCTTAAAAGTGCAACAACTCATCAATGAAGGTAAACACAATAGTCTTACTATCCTTGCATTTTCAATGAAATTTGAAGGAAGAATTGTAATCTGTCCAACACTTAATTATACCATAGAGCACTCCTATATAGATAACAAACAAGTAGAGAGAAATAGGGTCACTTCACCAAATGTCAATTTTGACATTTGAAAAAGTCAATTATCTCACCATTAACAATTATAAAATAAGAGATAGTAGAAATGCATTGAAAAATACAAAGTAACAAAAGTGCTTGGGTAAGGTCCAATGTTGCAAGGATAAAGTCCGATACCATCAAGTGGTAAGTTTTCATACTATCTGATGCATACCTGGATCTGGAGTTCAAACAAATTTGGGTCGACCGGGTCATCTGGATCCGGCTTTATTCATTGAGTCTGGACCATACACACCACTACAACAAATAAGAGGTCAGATGTTGGTGGGATGTTATCCCACCAAAGATATTCCGACGCTCAAATCAGTAATAGGCCTTCGACTTATAAGAAGGTAATTGAAAATGAGAGTTGAGAGAGAGAGAGAGATTGAGGTGGGAAGGAGTGTTTGCCTTCAGATGTAAGAGATATTCTGGCGGCTCGTCGAGAGCGCAGTTTCCCGGCTTAGTGTTCATGGGTAACGAGCGGAAAGCTAAGTCCTGTAAGCGTGGAAGTTTTGAAAGACAGAACTCAGGGAGTTAGCGGAATCTTTGAAATCTGAAGGCTTAGTGTGGGATTATTGAAGTAAGTGATTGTATGCTTAGAAACGAGCGTTAGTATGCTCAGGGATATTTTCGTCGTAGTTCTTTGTTGTTCATCCTTGTCCTCTGGGAATGGAGATTCCGTAGGTTTATATAGATGGAGGGCAGGGCGACCTTCATTGGCTAAGAAGGCGCGATTCCTACATCGTGTTGGGCGGCCTTCATTGAGTAGGAAGGCTCGACTTGTGCAATTTGTTGGGATCGTTTTCTTTTCTGGCGGGCAATGGTTCTCTAGATTACTTGCCTTCCCTCTACGCATCTGTTACTGTTAGAGTTTATTTTAGGCAGGAAGAGAGAATCTAGCGTCTCCCTCATGGGAAGGGTGTTAAATCTGTTGATACCATTTCTAGTGCAAATTGACTTCAAGGAAGGTGCAAAATCAGAGAAAGGGATCATTACTTATCGTGTATGGAAATGTGGGCCAAACTGGGCCTGGCCTATACAAGGTTTTTACCTCTTCTCGATTTGCTTGTTATAGTGTTCCCGGTCAATAGAGATGTTGACTGTCTTAAGGGAGCGTGTTGGCCGCCCAATTGGTTTTTCACACGGTCAACGCTAGCGTTGACTGTGTATCTGGGCTTTCTTGGATTTTAAGCTGTTTTTCTTATTGGGCCAGTCCACTATGGGCTTACCCATCACTAGCCCCCCATGCCGGTGGTCTGGATTCTAGCCTCTGACATGTTCATGATGTGATGCGTCTGTCGTTTGCTGAAGGTGATGGAGCTGTTGATCGTCTGAAGTGGAGCCTTATGTACTTCTAAAATATTGACCGAATTTATTGACCGTTTTGGAAAACTTTCGGGCAACTTGGAGAAGAAAGTGTTGACCAAATTTGTTGACTGTTTTGAAAAATTTTTGAGCAACTTGGAGAAGGAGAGATGTGCGACAATTCGAAGTCCTGATAGAAAAAATAAGCCACGTGTCTTCATGCGGTGTATTCAGGATCCCGCCAGAGGATTTGATTCGACGGCTTTGTTTTAGGAAGTGACATGTGGCAGTAATGATTGGTGCATGATTTCGAGGTAATTTTGTGTTCACGCTGGCCTTTAAGTTGTCTGTCCATGTTTCTTCATCTTCCTTAGCCTGTAGGAGCAAAAGAGAAAACCCTAGACGATTTTTTGACCATGACTTTCGTCGCCGATATCGCTTCCGTCCTTAGAGAGAACGATGTGAAGGTATTGTACGTGCAGTACAATATCCCAAAGGAGATCTCTTTCCATGTTCTTGGGAAGGACGACAGGGTTTTCCTGCCACCTGCAGGCTTTGTGACTATATACAAGGCCCATTTGAAGAGTGGGTTCCGCCTTCCAATTCCAGACGAGTTACTGTCGATCTTTCAAGCGCTTCGAGTCCTTATCGCACAGTTCTATGTCAATGCAATCCGATATCTGTGCTCCTTCTGCATATTCCTTCGTCAGCACTCGAGACTATTGACGATGTCAATGGTTAGAGGGCTCTTTAAACTTAACCAGGGAGTAGAGTGGATTTCTCTAACCCCACGTGGCGATCTTAGGGTAAGTACTGTTATATACGACTCTCTGAAGAATTAGAAGAATCGATTTTTTTTCATTAGCATGGGTAAGTCCTGGCCCTTAGACAGGGAGTGGGGTCAGGTACCCGATGTGTATACTAGGGCGTCTTCTAAGACTGAGACGACGTCCCTATCTTGGTTGGTCAAACTTATCGAGGATCATATTGGAGATTTTCGGAGATACCATTTGGTCTCCTGTGTTGAGGCCAAGAAGGTCAAGTGAGGGCCTCCTTCTTCCATCCAGAAATTCAGGGTCCCACCGCCAGTGGCCCTATGGGGGAAGAAGAGGATAATGGCCACTCTTATAGGTCATCGCCCGTCTGATACCAGTCCCTTTAGTCTAAGTCAAAAGAGGGCGGCCACGGTGGCGCCTTCTTCGTCGTCCTCCGGGCTAGACTACCTCGCCGCCGGATGCTTTGTGGGTGTAGGCATTGCCTCCGAGATTGAAGCGGAGCTGGCTTTAGAGGCTTATGACGCCATGTTGGATGCTAGGGTGAGTGGCGATGTTGTTCTGGCGCAGCCTGCAATGGCGGGGTTGCCGTCTAATCCTCAACCTGGGCCGACAAAGATGACTCTTGAGCCATCTATTGGGGCGCTTGGGCCGTAGGAGTTATCCATTGGGTCTCCTGCTGTGGGACTGCAGATTGAGTAGCAAGAGACGGTTTCGGAGCCTCCCACCGTTCTCAAGGAGCCAGCCAGGATGAAGGATATTTCTGAGGAGTTGTCGGAGGAGCTATTGGCGGATGTCGTTGCCAGCCCTGCCCATGAGGGTTCTACTCCTAGCTCACCCCCCTGGCGCCAAGTCTGCACGCTAGATTAGACAAGCCAGCACGAAGAGTATGGCAGGTATAATTTCTGTTACCTGCATTGTCTTTAAGTTTGCATTTTCAGACCATCTTCTTCTCTTTTTTTGTGTAGGCTGATAAGGTCGCGGGTGTAGTTGTCAAGGCGCTTAGGCAGAGAGATTGGGTGATCTCCGATAGGGACACGAAGATCGCCTGACTTGATTCGAAGCTGGAGACTCTGGGGGTGGAGTATCGAGAGGATGTGGTTGCCCTGGACTCTATCTTGGCGGGCATGGAGGCGGAGAATGAGAGCCTGGAGGAGGAAAATGCTTGTTTGAAGGAGGAAAATGAGCGGGTTAAGAGGTGCCTTAACTAGCTCGCAGGGCAGATGGCCACCCTGGAGAACGATCTAAGCCTCCGCATTTGCCCTCATGAGGTCGCGGACATAATGCTGTTGCGGTTATGGAAATGGATCAATATTAGTCACCGTATTGTGTGGTTGGTTGATGCTGACTTTCCAGTGGATCTCATCAACCTATCAAATCGGTCAGCACAGCGCTGCAAGAGCCTCGTGGGGGAGCCACGGGACAGATAGAGGCCACCAACGCCCCCTTAGTTTTTGGTGATTGTAGTTTTTTTTGGTACAGTTATATAAATGTACTTCATCATAAGCAATAATACGAGTAATTTTATGCATGTCGTATATTTTTATTTTTTACAGTTGCTTTTGGCTTGTATTTTGTTCCTCGCTATTCTGGACGGCCAATTTGGCATGCTTCTTGTGAGTTGGCCGCCTGCCTTATTTTAGGTGTTCATGGTGTTTCCAAAGGAGTGGAGTCCTTAGGTGTGTTCTCTAGGCTATCATTTGTGTTAAGTTAGCTTAGTATTTGCTTGCGAGTAAAGTTTGGTGGCGTTATCCACGTGCAAACTTAGACGGCCAGCTTTGGTGGAGCGCTTTGCTCTTGTCGATCATTGTTGACTGATCACGCTATCTCCTTATGAAGGAGGTTGTTGCGTGTGCTGCGCTATCCTCCTAAGATTTTTGACCGCTAATGGGCCACTTTAATGACCAAGGTTTAGATACGATTACTCATTGGTCGCCTGGATGACCAGGGTTTAAGTTTAACTAGTTACGGGCTGCTTAGATGACCAAAGTTTAGGTACGACTACTCATAGGCCACCTGGATGATCAGGGTTTAGTAACGAGAGGGTGAGTACCCTCCCGACTTAGGGGCAGTTTAGGTCGTTTAAACCTGTAACAAGAGTTATACATATATGCACACAAAAAAGGAAACAAACACAACATGCTAAAGGGAATACTTGTTTTATTAATTGAAACAAGCATACAAATGATTACATAAAAATATGCAGACTACCTACCTGGGGCCTTATTGTAAGTAGCGTTTGAGGTGGATCGCGTCACACGTCCGTGGAACCAACTTTTTATCCTGATTCCAGAGCTTGTATGTGCCATTTTATAGGACGGCGGTGACTAGAAAAGACCCTTCTTAATTTGGAGAGAGCTTATTCCGGCCGGCTATCTTGTCTGTAGCCTCGATGCTTCGCAAGACCAAATTTTCTATATCGAATAGCCACGCTTTTACCTTCTTATTGTAATAGCAGGCGATTCGGTGTTGGTAGGCCGTTGTCCGCATTCTGACGGTATCGCGAGCTTGTTCTAGCAAGTTTATGTGTTTTTGAATTTTCTAGAAGTTATCCTACTGGTCAAAAGCTTCCACCCTAAGACTTGGAAGTACGATTTTGACCGGGATCACCGCTTCAATCCCGTAATAGAGACTGAAGGGTGTCTTATGAGTTGGCTCTTTTGGAGTTGTCTGATAAGACCAAAGGACCGAGGGGAGCTCATCTACTACATCCTCCAGCTTGGTCTTAAGCCCGTGGAGTAGCGTTATGTTATGTGATCTTGGCCAGCGAGACGGCCTCGACCCACTTTGTGAAGTAGTCGATGCCTGTTATGATAAACTTTCTTTACTCAGTTGCGATGAAAAATGGGATAAGAATGTCGATCCCCCACTGTGCGAAGGGCTAAGGCACTTGAATGGATTTCAGTTCGGCGGATGGCTGGTGGTGAAAGTTGTCGTGAAGCAGGCAGCTTTCACACTTCTTTACAAACTTGAGCACATCTTTTTTCATCGAGGGCCAATAGTAGCCTTGCTATATAATCTTGAATGCTAGGTTTTTGCCGTCGACGTGTGATTCGTAAATCCCAATGTGCACTTCATCCAATGTATAGTCAGCCTCTTCAGGGGTTAGGTAACGGAGGTACGGGGTCGAGTAGCCGCGGCGATACAACCGTCCGTCGACTACAGTGTACCGGCCGGCAGTTTTCTTAATCCGCCTGACCTCTTTTGCGTCTTCTGGTAGTGCCCCGTCCGCTAGGTACCTCAGGTAGGGTGTTGTCTAATTTTTCACCCCGGAGATCTGCATTGCCTCCTATTTCTCTATACTAGGAGCGTTCATGACCTCCCTCATGTCCCTCAAATACTGTTTTGGATTTTCGACTGCCGTTGCTCTTGCCATTTGATCGGCTTTCCAGTTTTCAGTTAGGGGAACATGGATTAGGGTTAGCTTGTCGAAACTCTAGGCGGCCTCCCTTTCCCTGGTCAAATACTTGGCCATGTGTGGGTTGCTCACCTCAAAACTCCTATTAACCTAGTTGACGATTAGCTCGGAGTCGTTGTAAACAGTAAGTCGTTTGGCCGAGCACTCATTGGCTAACCTTAACCCGGCTAACAGGGTTTCGTATTCAATAACGTTGTTGGTGGTCGAAAAGTCGAGTCTAAGGGAGTACTTCACCTCAAACCCGTCAAGGGTCCTGAGGACCACTCCTGCTCCACTGCCTGTGTCCGCGGATGATTCGTCTATGTGGAGTACCCATTCTAGAACTTCCTCGTGCTGTTCCGCGTTCTCTGGGGGCTGCTCTCGAGAACTAGGGTCATGGTCTCGATAATGAAATTTGCTTGAGCATGTGATTTTATGGCCGGTTTGAGCCGAAACTCGATGTCGAATTTGCCTAATTCAATAGTCCATTTTACCAGCCGTCCAGAAACGTTAGGTTTCTAGAGAATACTTTTTAGAGACTGGTCGGTGAGAACTATTACGCGGTGTGCCTGAAAGTAGGGCCTTAATTTTCGTGCGGAGAATATGAGAGCTAAGGCCAACTTTTCTGTACACGGGTAGCGCATCTCTGGGACGATCAGTGTTTTTCTCACATAGTAGATTGGCCATTGGGTGTCGGAGTTCTGGCGTATGAGGACTGAGCTAAAAAACGCATTTGACACCGCATGATAGAGGTACAACTCCTCTCCGACCTTGGGCGATACTAGTAACGGCGGGCTTGCTAAATATTGCTTCAACTCATTGAAGGCTGCCTGGCAATTTGCCGTCCATTGGAATCCATTTGATTTTGTTCCCCTTAGAGCCTTGAAGAATGACTGATACATGTTACTAGATTTTGTTAGGAAGTAGGACAAGGCTGCCAATCATCCAATTAGTTGGTGGATATCCTTGATGCTCCGTGGGGGAGCCATGTCCGTGATGGTCTTGATCTTCTCTGAGTTTACCTCGATTCCTTGTTGGAAGACGATGGAACCCAAGAATTTTTCCGAGGTTACCCCAAAGACGTATTTAGTTGGATTCAGCTTCATTTGATGCTCACGGAGCACCACAAACAACTCTACCAGATTGCGGATATGGTCGCCGGTGGTTCTACTCTTGACGAGCTTGTCGTTAACATAAACATCCATATTGCGGCCAACCTGTTTCTCAAACATTTTGTTTACCAACCGTAGGTAAGAGGCTCCTGCGTTCCTCAGTCCAAAGAGCATTACCTTCTAGCAGTAAGTTCCCTAGTTTGTCATAAACGATATATACTCATCATCCTCCAGACTTATCCGGATCTGGTTATAGACCGAGTAGGCATCCATGAAGCTCAACAGCCATGTGCAGACATCAAGTCCACCAACAAGTCAATCATGGGCAAAGGAAAGCTATTTTTCGGGGAGGCTTTATTAACATTAGTGAAATCGACGTACATTCGCCATTTTTTGCTGCTCTTCTTTACTAGGATTACGTTGGAGAGTCAATCGGGGTACTGAATTTTTCTGATGAATCCGACGTCCAACAGTTTCTTTACTTCCTCCTGGATGGTGACCAATTTTTCTATCGAGTGATTTCTCCGCTTCTACCTGACGGCTTTCTGTCTGGATCGAGGCCCAACTTGTAGACCATTACCGAGGTCGGAATCCCAGGCATGTTAGCCGGAGTCCATGCAAAGATGTCAGCGTTCTGTCGCAGGAATATGATCAGCTCATCGCGCAGTGTACCGGTGAGTAAGCCGCTGATCTATATGCACTTTTCTGGATCCTCTGGATTCAGTGAGACTAGGTCGGTTGTCTCACTGAACTGTGCCTGCTGTAAAGTTATTTCGTCTCGATGGTCAAGTTCTCCCACCGCTCTAGTGCTGTCGCTAGGAGCAATTTGGGACATATAACATGTCCGCTTGGTGACTTGGTCACGCAGCACTTCGCCTACACTGTATAGCGTTAAAAATTTCATTTTGAGGTATGGTATTGAAGTGACGGCCCCGAACGCTGTTAGGCACGGTTGGCCCAGTATAACGTTGTACACGGAGGACAGGTTGGCTACCAACAAGGTAATTGTACGACTTATTGTTTTCGGGAATGTTCTTAGGGTGACTTCTAATTAGATCGTCTCTTGGACGGGCACCGGTTCGTTGTCAAGGCCATATAATGGGTATTCGGTAGGTTTTAATTAGTTCTTTTTCGAACCAAATTTAAAAAACGCATCGAGATAGAGCAAATCGCGAGAACTTTCATTATCAATGAATACTTGTTTCAGTTGATAGTTGACGCTACCGTCGGAAACGAGTGTAAAAACAACAAGGGTGTCTGCATGGGGAAAACTACATGTGCCAGGTCGCTGTCATTAAAACTAATGACAGTGTTAGTAGTGCGTTATTTCTTTCTCCCAGTTTGCTGCTCCTTATTGTCAATCGGGTTTTTATTGGACGGGTGGTGATTATGTTGACCACTCCTGTCGCAATCTGATTTCGTGGAGGGGAAGGCTCCAGTTCTTCTCAGCCCATCGTGCCAGAGTTCTGACCAGGGCCCTTGAAGAACCTGCTGAGATTACCCATTCTGATCAACTCTTTAATCTCCCGCTGAAGGGTCTTGCAGTCCTCTATGGAGTGCTCGGAAAATCGATGAAAATCGCAATACTTGGATGGATTTCCTCCCTTCGCCTTATTAAGTGGTTTTGGCCACTTAAGAAACTTCTCCCCACGAATCTACATAAGGACGTTCAAACGCGTATCAGTCAAGGGCGTTAGGTTGATGGGCCCGTAGTCATTGCGCTCTGGTGCTCTAGTCCTGTGGTGCTTTTGGCGAGAGTGATCGCCACCGTTGTAATTCCTTTTTTCCTCTCTGGGGAACAGGTGAGGCTATTCGGTCCGTTCTGAACGTTTAGCCTCGTTAGCCTCTTCAACTGCCGCGTAAGCTCCGGTGATTTTTCTGCCTCCCGAAAGGTCTGCGGGTTCTTGTGCACCAGGTACCTGAAGAAATCCTCGTATGTTAGTGCGGAGATGAAGCTGTCCAACTTCATCTCCTCTGTGAGCTTGGGGATCCACTTGGCTTCTTCCATGAAGTGATCCAGGAACCTCCGTAGATTCTCTCCCTACTTCTACTTGATGTGAGAGAGGTGCTACAGCTGTTTTTCCTCTCAGCGACTGGACGCGTATTGAGCCAAGAAAAGATTAGTCAGTTCCCTGAAACTTCCGATTGAATCTGAAGGGATGTGATGGAAGAGAGAATCTGGTACATCTGTTACCACTAGAGTTCATTATAGGCAAGAAGAGAAAATCTGGCGCCTCATTCATAAGAATGTCGTTAAATCTGTTGATACTGTTACTTATCGTGTGCAGAAACATGGGCCAAACTGGGCCTGGCCCATATAAGGTTTTTACCTCTTCTCGGTCTGCTTGTTATAGTGCTCCCGATCAACAGAGATGTTGACTGTCTTAAGGGAGCGCGTTGTCCGCCTAATTGTCCATTTGAAAAGTGTTGCCACCCCATCACCGGCTATGACCATTTCCACCTCCACATCCACCTCCACCTCAAACGGCCCAACAATGCCCATTTAAGGGAATAAAGTCCTACACTGGCCAAGGTTCTCGAGATAACTAACATCATAGAAGTTGAAGTCCTAGAGAAATCGACGTCCCACAATAGCCAGAGCCCCATACGGATGACTGAGGTTCCAAAAAAGTTACGTTTCCCATAGGAAGGAATTGAAACTCAGTGGGAGACCAGGGTTACATGTAATTATAAAATCACACTGTAACGTTACATGGCAATAGAAATTTTAATTTCTAACGTTTTGGGTTGGTTTCTCAGTAAACTTTACTTTTAACCATTAACTGTCGACCACCGACCACTGTGAACGACAGTAAATATGTTACAAATCCATTTCTCCGAATATAATCTAAATTATTATAGACAATGCAAATGAAATTTTAGATTTCTTAGTGTTTATAAGACTTTTATAATTAAATTTATATTCACATAGCTAAGTTTAAAAAATTAAGAAAGACCCATATCATATGCATATGCAATGATTGTGACAGAGTCACAGAAAGTGGAAAATCCATCGATCGATCTATGATTTTTTATACACCAGACAGCTGTAGTTCCACCCTCAAAATTTGGACAGACGTACGGTGTATTAATCTCCCACGCTGCTTCGGCGCCGTCCGATGGGAAAAATATCCATCTTATGATCATATCATATTGAATGGCCACCGTTGGTTCTAATGGGAACTTTGTTCATTGGCTTGATGTCACTCTCAACAGGACACCTGCGAATCACACGTGCTTTTTGAGTGAAGATTTTTTATTTTTTTAAAAATAGAGATTTAAGTGAAGATAAATTGGACGGCATCGCTAGGGTTGCCTAGCATTTTGTCAAGCTTATATATATATATTGATTTGTCTGGTGATAATGACAAGTAACATAAAACAAATGCATGTTTGCGTTATTTAACTTGGGAATGATAATGTATTATATAGTGAAGATTTCTATCATTATAAAAGAATGACTTATTCGACTTTTTTTTAATTATAATTGTTCGATATAGATTAAATGATTA
>JAODPA010027942.1:0-12632 GCA_025585075.1 Nepenthes mirabilis
AGTATTTATTTTATACTTTAGATATACATTATAATATTTTATTTTATTTTGTTAGAATTTTTTTTGGAGGTTTTTTGGTAAGTAAAGTGCATATTGATATGAAAGAATTTACAAAAATTTATATTCTAAATCCAGGTCATATATAGTTGCTGACTTAGGAACATAAAAGTTAGGGTATACCCTAAGTTTTACAGTACATACCATACTGACAACGCAAAAAAAAATTAAATATTCTAAGTTCGACTAATATATGTTAAAGATAAACACCATCTTGTCATAATGGCCTTGTTGCTCTATTTTCGGTCAATGAAGTTCGTTTCTAGCATACATCGAACCGTGGTAGTGATCAGGTTAGCCACTTGAGTCTCATCCTTTGGTGCTAAATGTTGGAACATGCATTGATTTCTTTTTTGCCAAATGAAGTATACTGTAACGACTAGTGTGAGGCAAAAGGAGTATGCTTTAAGGTTCTTCCCCTTCCATTTGCGTGCTGCCCCGACTATGTTGGGGTGCCAATCGTTATACGGCTAGTAGATTTCGGCATGGTGATACATCATCCTCCACACTCCAGCTAAAAAGGAGCATGTGAAAAATAGGTGATCATGACTTTCTCTCCCATTGTTGCACATAATACATGTAGTAGATTGATAAATGAAAGTGCCAATGCGAATGAAAGTGCTATGCCTTCGTCGAATAGCCAACCACAGAATAAAAATATGAGCTGGTTTATGCTTTGGACCCCAAACTAGATAATACCACTCCACTTTTTTCTTCGGGACCTTGGAATATTTTATATCCTGATTTCACTGTAATGACACCAATTTGACTATCATACCATTTGATCTCATCACTCCATGAGACATCGGGATAGTACTTTGGCATGTTGGCCACGATGTCTGCTACGTTCATATTGAATTGATTAGGCCACATCCACTTTCCCTGGTTAATGATATCCTGGGCTTTAGCATCCCAAGATAAGCCAATAACACATATCACTCTCTTCGTGTATTTATTGCATAGCGGTCCTAGTGGATGCCAATTATCAGTCCACAGGAACGTTTTGGCACCATCCCCAATGTATTGGAACAAGAATGGGATGACCGGTCGGTTAGGCACCAATCCACACACACACAGCGAACAGAAAACAGCGATAAGGATGAATAAGATAGAGGAAAAAATACAGTCAAATTTTACATGAAAAATCCTTCTAAAATAAGAAAAAAATAAAACTTTAATCCACAAATGCATCCACTATGTGAGGGTTGGTTACAGAAACCACACGACTACACAAGCCCCTTAGAAACAAGGATGAAGAACAGAGCACAACAAAAACACGTACTCACTGCTCTCTATCACACTTCACTCTTCGCTCCTTCATTAAAAAAATTTCTCCTACTCTCACTCTGTGATACTGCTCACATAGACACAAAACACATATACATATGTATACTGGTTGATGAGAGTGATGGCTATACCAACATGGAAGACATACGTACAGGTAGCCACCAGACAGCCTACAACTCTTCAACAACCCTGCATATTGTTGGCCCTGTAGAAACGGCCCATCACTCTACAAAGACCGTGTGCATATTTTTTATAGATCTCGCATACTCAGAAGATCTACCAGAATCCACTGACATACATATATGTATATTGTTCTTTGCTCCTTCCTTTAAAAAATTTCTCCTGCTCTCACTCTGTGATACTGCTTACACAGACACAAAACACATAAATATGTGTACTAGCTGATGAGAGTGATAACTATACCGACATGGAGGACACACATACAGGTAGCCACTAGATAGTCTACAACTCTACAACAACCCTACATATTGTCAGCCCTACAGAAACGGCCAACCACTCTACAAAGACTACGTGCATATTTTTCACAAATCTCGCATACTCAAAAGATCTTCTGAGCTAGCCTCCACGTGTGCTTTCTGTCCTCAAATCCTTGAGCCTCCAAAAGTGCCTTCAGATATTACCCATGGACCTCAGGCTCCAACAGTAAAAGGTTCCCGAATATTACATAATATCCACATCTATTTCCAGAATTCACGAATGATTTGCTCATAAGTTTGCGGATAACATTGCTCATTAGTCTGCGGACCTCATCTGCGTAAGAGTCTGTGGATAACATTCGTGCAAAAAAATCTGCGCCCAAATTCCCACAAGGGAGTGACCCCAACTCAATGTGGTGGCATATCCTAAGTTGAAGGATGGGGCACAATTTCATGATCTTCTTTCAACTCCATGCCGCTGAGTCAGGAACCTTAATAGTCCATATGCATCGATCCTTAATACGATAAATGTGAATCCATGCCGACCACACAGAAGCAAGGTCTTTGGTAATAATCCTCAAAAAAAGGAGATAAATTAATGCCTTATTTGAGGCAACAACGATTTTGATTCCCAAGCCACCTTCATCCTTCGCGGTGCATACATTTTCCCATGCGACCTTTGCTGTAAATGTGACAGACCAGGTTATTTTCCTTCAATAACCCTCCGTTAATAATAACATAAACTAGTACCCATAATTAGAATTATAAATTCCTGCAGAAAATTAGGCAGAGTTTCGTTTGTAAATCAGATATTTGCCAAAATATAAACACTTGTATAACCCTGTACAATACACAAAATATATCCAAAGGAACCCAATAATCAACATTAGATTTCAACAACACACAAAACTACACATCCTAACTCCAAGTCCCAACATTATACATCAATCCACTCACAACACATCACAAGATCCAAATGCCACATACAATTCATGGCTCTAACGCGGTGTATTTAGACACAGCGTAAGCTTAAGAGAGATGCCACTAAGCCTAAACAAAAATCTATGCATCCAAACAAATGCGGAAGCAGAACTAAATCCATAAGTCACCTGCGAGAGCACAACAATAACTGTGACGACCTAGATTCTTAAACATAAAAAGTCCCAGTCATGGAGTCAAAATAATCAAAGGATCGGAAAAAAATTGAAGGTTATTTGGAAAATGTAAACCAACTTTAGAGCATATCTTGAAATCAGAAAGTATCTCCTGAATTTGAAGACCGGAGTAAATTGTGTGAAGTGAAGCCGAAGTGGCCTGATGACCGGAATAGCCTTTGTGTGAGGAAAAAGAAGTCTCTCCTCTTGTGCCAAAATGAAGTCCCTCCTCTTGTGCCAAAATGAAATCTGGCCCCTTAAGAAGAAAAGTAGTCCGGCTTTTCAAGTAAATAATGAGGTCCGGCTTTTCAAGTGAATAATAAGAAGAGTTGACCGGATGTGGAGCTGTTGACCGGAATTGGAAAGTCGACCGGCAGCATTGGCAATAAATAAGGAGCTAGGACCGGTCGCGCCCGGCCGGAATAAATGGAACTAAGGACAGAAGTAAACTTTAGGATTTAGTTAAGATTTAATTAGGCGGCGATCAAAATGGAGTAGGTAAACCAACCTAGTTACTCCACCTACCCTCTGAAATGAAGTATGAGGGCAAGTAACCTACCTCCACTTACCCACCTGCTCCCTCCTCATTATATATCGGACTCTAGGGGTAGTGTGAGTTTCTGGCGCCAAGGAAGAATAAGAAGCGAAGAAGAAGGGAGTGAAGCAGAGAGCTCCAAGACGGTAAAAACCGATTGTCAGGCAATGAGGGAAGAATTTTGAGTCAGCCCGTCAGGCAAGTGTATCTTGGATGCCGTTTTTAAGATTGTCGCAAGTGTATTCTGCTCCGTTTCTAAATTCATACTTTACTGCAAGTTACTTCGGACGCTGCTTTTAAATTGATACTTTGAGAATATTGAAGTGTACTATGTTTTTAAGTTCCTGCTTTCTGCATTAAATACCCACCCCCTATAATATAAAATGAACTTCGGCCTCCATGAAAAAGGAACTCCGTCCTGTTACATGAAAAAGTGCTCCGTCCTGTTATATGAAAAAGTGCTCCGTCCTGTTATATGAAAAAGTGCTCCGTCCTGTTAAATGAAAAAGCACTCCGACCCTAATATAAATTGAACTCCGGCCCAAATGTAAACTGAACTACGGCTTTAAAGCAAAATGAACTCCGGCTTTGAACTCCGCCTTTTGTCAAAATGAACTCCGTCCCTTTGAAAATAAAGCCCTCCGTCCCTGTGAATGTAAAAAGCACTCCGTCCTTCAGTAAATAGCACTCCGGATTTTTGAGGAAATGCACTCCGGCTTTTGTTAAAAGTGAACTCTGGCTTGTATCGAAAATACACTCCGGCTTGTATTGGGAGTGAATCCCGATTCCGAAATGAAAATGAAGTCCAGCTTTTGAACTCCGGCTTTGTCAAAAAGAACTCCGTCCCTTAAGAGAAATGAACTCCAGCTGTGTCAGAAAGAACTCTGTCCTTTAAGAAAAATGAACACCGGTTGTGTCAAAAAAGAAGCTCCGTCCTGTTATATGAAAAAGTGCTCCGTCCTGTTAATAAAAAGGGGCTCCGTCCTGTTAGTGAAAAAGACCTCCGTCCTGTTAATAAAAAGAGCTCCATCCTATTAATGAAAAAGCACAACGTCCTGTTAAGAAAAAGGCACAGTCTAAAATGCACTCTGTCCAAAATGAACTCCGGCCTTAAGAAGAGAACGAACTCCGATTTTAAAAAGGAATTCCACTCCGAGTTTTTAAGATGAAAATGCACTCCGGTTTTTAAGAAGGAAAAGAACTCCGGCTTTTAAAGTACTCCGTTCTTTAAGTAAAAAGCACTCCGTCTCCTTGAATAAAAAGCAGTCCGTCTGAAAAGTACTCTATCCTTGAGTAAAAAGCACTTCGTCTCCTTGAGTAAAAAGCAGTCCGTTTGAAAAGTACTCCGTCCTTGAGTAAAAAGCACTCCGTCCCCCCTGAGAGGAAAGCACTCCGTCCCTGTTAATCTCCGTCCTTTTTGATAAAAAAAGTACTCCAAAAGAACTCTAGCTTTAAAATGAATTCCGGCCTTAATGTAAAGGGGACTCCGGCCTCAATGTAAAACGAACTCCGACTTTGCATTGAAAATGAACTCCGGCTTTGAGAAAATAAGCTCCGTCCTTTGTGTAAAAAGAACTCCGTCCTATTGATGAAAAGCACTCCGTCCAAAAGTGCTCCGTCCCTTAAGAAAAGTACTCCGTCCAAAAGAGCTCCGTCCCTTAAGAAAAGTACTCCGTCAAAAAGAGCTCCGTCCCTTAAGAAAAGTACTCCGTCCAAAAAGAGCTCCGCACGATTGAAACCAAGAAATCTGGCTTTTTGAGCATTCTAGAACTCCAGCTTTTGCACTAAAAATGAATTCCAACTCCAAACTAAAAATGACCTCCGGATGGTGCTGAAAATGATACTGGCTTCAAAAGAGCTCCGGCCCTTGATAAAAATCTGCCCCGGTCTCTAGTAAAATATGTTTCCGAAAATATGTCTGCCCTTTCCTTGATAAGAATCTGCACCGATCCCAAGTATAATATGTGGATACTTAAAAATAGCTAAAGATATATTATGCAAGTCTGATTTCAATAAGGGGTTTTTAAATAAAAGATGAATGATAGCCAACCTCAAGGCTTTGTACAAGGAGGAAAAGAGAGCCGACCTCGGGGCTTTGTACAAGGAGGAAAAGAGAGCCGACCTCGGGGCTTTGTACAAGGAGGAAATGAGAGCCGACCTTGGGGCTTTGTACAAGGAGGAAAAGAGAGCCGACCTCGGGGCTTTGTACAAGGAGGAAATGAGAGCCGACCTCGGGGCTTTGTACAAGGAGGAAAATAATATGAAATACCGTTTACTGTTTTACCGATATGCTATATTACAGTAATAAGACGATGCTGAATCGTACAGTGAAAAGATGATAATGAATCGTACAGTGAAAAGACGATAATGAATTATATATAGTAAAAAGATGAAAATGAATCGTATACCGCGAAAAGTTGACAGTGAACAGTATAGAGTATTATTTTCAATTTTACCATGCATCAGTAAAGTTTATAGTTATTGTTGTACAATCTATAGTGTAACGAATGATGAAGCACGAGATTTAATATCGTTATAGTATGTTTTTACCAGATGATGTTTTGATTTAAACGTTCTGATTCTACATGGTTATATGATCATTTTTGGCACAACCATTTTACAATTCATATGCATGTACCTTATTGAGCCTCGGCTCACTGTTTTATATTTTTTCTCTCCACAGATGAAGCTTTAGAGCTTGTGCCTGACGAATTGGAATGATTAGAGCTTGTCAGAAGGATTAAAGACCTCGGAAGCTTATTTTGGAGAAATATTATTGTAATGACTGATAAACTTCTATGGTTAAACATTTTGGCTATGTACTTGGAATTGAATATCTTGGAATGAATATGAATGCTTCTGCAAGTGTTAGAATAACTTCCGCTATACTTATTATGATTAAAAGTATATGGGTCCTAGATGGCATCTGTGATCCTGTGTTGCACCAAATTGGTTTAGTTGGGTTTTCTATTATGTTATGAATGACGGAATCTGAAAAAAAAATCCGTTTTGTCACAATAACCATAAAATAATAACAAATCACATTAAACTATCAGTCCGTTTACATTTTAGTACAATAGATGTAACTAAAGCTTTAGGCTTTTGACTTTCAGCTAATCTCATCAAGCGAGTCCCTCTCCTTGCTCTAATTAATCAGGTGCCAACTTAATACTCTCACATGGGAGGAGAAAACAGCAAGAGTGAGCATACAGTTCAACAAGTGAAATCATACATCACTATCAAACTGTGAAGAAATATGAACATGATAATGAAAAGGGACAACATGCATTCGAAATATAATGAGACTTGAGAGGAAAGGAACATTTAGAAGTACCGATTTGCCATTTATCATATCTTGGAACATTTAATTGCCATTTGAACATACTTTAGTGCATTAATCAATTTACTTTAGTCTTTACGGATTAAGGTCAGTAGGTCGTACTAGTAACGATGTGAGAGAACGAGGAAAGGATCATGATATTCCACATGATCTAAGGCCGTGAGGGCTTATTCTTAGACCCAGTCGGGGGGTCATCTATATATCATGCCTGTAGATGAGCCCAATAACCTTCCCATTTTCCCGGGGTACTAGGACAGTTCCTCGTTCTTCCACAATAGTATCCTAAGGCGTGACATGGATATCACCCGCTCACACAGCGATCAGAATATGCGGCCAAAGTATTCTTCGGGTTTCTACTGAGATGGACATGTCAAACCAGAGAATACTACCCAATGAATATAAGTTCATGGTCCTAATTTCATGATTCATTTCTATTTCCATTTGAGAAAAAGTCCACCATATCCAATTGCCATATCTCCCGCCATTTGGGAGATTCCATCATTCACATATCACATTGTGGACTTCCCTCCGTTTACTCGTTTGATTCTTATCTCACTTTGGAACTTAAGAATTTTTCCACATTGCAATCACACATACCTTGTGGATTTTCCTTCGATTGCTTATACTATTCTCATTCTTCTTTGAACTTATTCCCTTTAAAGATTCAATTTGAATTCAAGAGAGAGAGATTTGAAATTTCTCACCTTATTGAGCCGATATCGTTTTGGAGTCCACCGGTGCCCATTTCATCGCAAATGATGCATATAGATTTAATCTGATACTTATATTTACATTTAAACAATTAGACATAATTTTCATGACAATTAAAGGACGGTAAAACCTGTCATTTTCCTTCTTATTTTCGTATGAACAGTGACAGCACTTAGTTAGAGGAACCGGACACCGTGAACGGGTTGAATATCGTGAAATCAATCGTCCAGCCGATATATATGCATGCTTGGGACGTGGTGATTCATCTTTTAGGATCAATTTAGCAAAATATGGAGGGGAAAAGGAAAATCCTGTTTTGGGCATGGGGTTAGGGTTTCGTGAATCCCATCTGGACGAATCGGTGACGATACAGACAATAAACTACATATTTATTGATCACTAAACATGGGTAACATATATTTCATGCTTTGGGTAGGTATCGAAATGATAATACCCGATGGAGAACGAATAAAAATTAAAAGAGAGTGAATAGTGAGTATGAGAACACTTGCCTCGACGCATACTTTCACATTTATAACTAACTCTCGGACTGATTTGGACTCTACGGTCTCGATCTCCCCCTTTCTCTCACTAGGATCGGCGCTCTCTCTCTCTAAAAATCCTAAACCGTGAGAAAAATGATGAGGAGAAGGCAGGGCGCGACCTTTATACTGCGAGTGAGCGGCCGCGGTGCTGGCTTTCCCCGCTTGAGCGCGGCTTGAGCGGCCAGCAGGCGGGGCCGGTTCTGATTTTTCCGCTTGAGCTCCAGCAGGCGCAAGCCTGCTGGCAGTGCTTCAGCAGCACGACTCCAAACTTTTCTTGATTTTTCTTCCGATACCCAACCTTATTCATTCTCTAGGCCTAGCATTGATCATTAGCATACTAATCACCTCATCAGCATACTAATCACCTTATCATTATCAAGTTTTCAGACCCGAAACCTCACAGTAAAATTTTCTTCTATGGAGCCATGCCAGTCTGAAATGTAGCCCTCTATCTTCTTCAATACTGCTTTAGGCAAGATAAAAATTGAAGTTCAATAGAGGTGAATAGTTAATAGAATGGAGGAGATAAGTTACAGGCATCTACCAAACGACAACCATTTGTTCTTTCAGGAAGTCATTCTCCTCAGTACTTTATCCAAAAGAGATGCCAAAATATCTTACCGAAAGCTGACCTCGTTTGTAACCCATGATGTCTTTTATTTCCTGAATGATCCTCTCATCTACAGAGCAAATAAATAGTTTGCTTTTTCCTTTATTAGCTAATAGTCCCAAAAGCTCTTCAAATTCCTTGAGACAACCATGAAGAATTCTTGTAGAATTTTCATCTACCCTAGAGAAAAGAAGAAGATTGTCTGCAATGGCAAGCATCACAGTCCGAGTTCGATCACATTTTCAATGATAGTGGAAGTTATTGTCACGATGAGCTTTCATTTTAATGATTCCATTCATTACTTCTACAACGAACACAAAAAGGTATGGTGATAGAGGGTCACCCTTTGCTCTCTTGAAGAAGCCAACTGATTCACCATTTATGTTAATAGAAAAGGAGGTGGTGGTAATACATTAGCGAATCCATGTAACCATCTAGGGAGAGAAGGCCATCAATTCTAACGTAGAAATTAGAAAATCCCATTGGATCGAATCATATACTTTCATCAGATCCACCTTCATAGCACATCGGGGCACTCCCTTACCAAAATGGTATTTATGAAGCAATTTTTGAGCCGGCAGAATATTATTACCAATTTGCCTCCCTGCCACAAAGGCAATTTGGCAACGATCAATCAAATACGGAAGTGTGGGTTTGATGAGATTTTCCATGATCTTTGAAATGATTTTATAAATAACATTACAAAACAAAATAGGCCTGAAATCAGTAACCTTGGATTGTGACATCACCTTTGGAATTGATCTGATAATGGTAGTATTGACCCGTTTGAGAAGCTTCCCATGCTGAAAAAAGTCATGAACTGCCTCAATAATCGAGGGACCTACTATATTCCATGCCTCTTTATAAAACTTTGACGAAAATCCATTCGGACCAGATGCTTTGCAATCACCAATGAAGAACAAAGAATGACAAACCTCCTCAGCACTCACAAGGCAGCATAGAGAATTTCGGAGATTATTAGGAATACTGTGCAATATAAATGATTGAAGCCTTTCCTTGTCAAAGGATTTTTTAGTACGTCCGGATCCCAGGATTCGCATAAACTGGTAGACTATCAATTGCTGGACCTCCTTTAGGCTGCTAGTAGGGGTTCCATCCTCTTTAATCTAAGAAAGGATCCTACTACAATTGCAGTTCCCGACAATCGAACAGAAGAAGAACTTAGTGCACTGGCCCCCCTGCTGGAGCCAATTGATTTTTGCCTTCTGTTGAATAAAATCAAGTTCCTGTTCCAAGGCATAGCGATAAGTAGATTTGCATTTCTCTTCCTCATCGGCTACTACTCAATTAGGATGGCGGAAGGATGCCTTTTGGCAATCTCCTAACACTTTTCGAGCTCGGACAACCTCCTCCGAAACATTTCTAACTTGGCTGTTTATATTTTTTAGAAGTCCACAAGCAATCCACAAGTTGGCAACAATTTGGAACATGGGAGCGCCTTATATCTTTCCCTACCATGCCTCTCGAATAATATGGAAGAACTGCAAGTGCTTGATGAAAAAATTATTAAATCAAAATAGACCTTTCCTAGACCAATCCATGCTCACCAGGGATAGGAGATATAAGATTCTCGCCGGAAGAAAAGAGGCTTTGAAAGCTTCGAACTCCGATAGCCAGAAGCCATTAACAACTCCTCTATCCAATTTTCTGTAAATACAAATAGTTACATCTCTACTATCATTCCAATGGTAGAATGCGCCATCATGACTTAAATCATACAAATCACAATCCGTAAAACATTGATCTAAATTCACAGAACTCTTAGCATACCAACTGCCACCCAAGCCTTCTGAAGGCGATCTAATTGTATTAAAATATCCCATGATAGCCCATGGCATCCTGAGTACCTGATGACTTAACATTCAGAGGCTATCCCAAAGGGCACGTCACTCAATCTCCGAATTTGACCTGTATATAAAGGAAATATAGAAAGTTTTGTGATCAACTTTGTTGCAAGCTTTACAATGAATTAACTTGGTCCTCTTTGGATAGGATATCTAGGTCTACGATTCCTCCATCCCATCCAATCCATATCTGACCAATAGATGTTGGTGAATCGTTCATATCCCATTTCTAGTAAGGCATTAGTTTCTTAATCATCTGTGTAGCATTACGCCCCCTAACTTTTGTCTGTACAAGTCCAACAATGGAGCAGCATGAAGAAAACATAAATTGTCTAACCTCATGAGCTTTAATTCAGCCATTGAGCCCATAAACATTCCAACATACAATACTAATCATAAGAACTAGCAGAATGGAAAGTTTTTCTTTTAGGCCCCTTAGGTTTTTTTTAAAATTGATTTAAGTGGCTTCTCCTTAACAGATGGCGGCCCTGGCCCAGGGGAAATATGAGGTGCAGGTGTGCCCAAATGAGCTACAGCACCCTCAGGATATATACCATGTTGTGGTTCACTAACCCGTGTTCCAGTACCCAAAAGTTGCTCCATTGGATTTGCACAACTATTATCTGTAATGGAAGGCTGTTGATCAGCACTAAACCTCTTGGTATCAGAAGCCACATTCTCAGGATGTGAGCCGTGAGGAATTCCTATCTTGCTTGCCACCCCATTCTTATTTAAAGTCATCTTCAGTGGCTACACAACAGTGGCCTCTGATTGTAGATTCACCTCATCCAGATCAGCAGGGAAAGTTACAGGAGTAGCCTCCTTACCTGAACAGGAATTAGATTCCACCCTTACCCGAACGAGTCTGGACAGAAGGCTGATAGCCAATGGGAACAGCAGTAGACACCTTATCCTGCGTAGAGTGGTTTGGAAACAAACTGTTCTGTTCCATTGGAAGAAAAGCTGCTGAATCATCCGTGGGTGCATTCAATTGCATTGAGGCCTGATCAGCAGCCTCCAAATCAGCATCAGCAGAGGAGGTTGTACCATTTCCAAGGGGATTGCACTCCTCATTTGTCGGTTGGAGAACAGCAAAGGGGTTGGAGGAAAGCTCAACTAAATATGGAGCAAGGGATGAAATGAATGCAAATGCCTTATTCTTCATCACCTTAGCTACTTTAGTAGATGTCAAATGAGTATTCAAGAGAATTCGCCCTGTAGGACGATAAATTAGATTTGTTTTGTACTGATTTTTATCATGCCCTACTTGCTGGCAAGTATCACAATGAGTAGGCTTCCATTAATAACTTACATCTACTTCCACCACTTGCGGCAATCCTGTCTTTAAATTACAACCAGTTTGAAGTTGAATTTTGATAGGAAAGATAGTGGACACATCTACCTCAACACATACTTTAGCAAAACACATACGTTCCATCCTTACTGTATTTGCATCCAATTGAATTGATTTGCCAATAACACTGGCTATCCAGCTCAATCCCAACGGAGTCCAAAATTGGAAAGGCACATTTAACATATTAATCCAAATTAGGAATACTTTATGCTCATCCTTGGACAGGACCATATCAAGTTTCCAATGCTTAAGAAAAAAAGTACGCCCCGCGGACATCCAAGGTCCTTGAGCCCCACATTTCTCTAACATCTCCTTATTAGTGAATTGACAGAAGAAAAACCATTCTCATTTTCAACCACATTAAAAAGCCCGAAGCACGCCTAAATCTTACAAGTAATGAAATTTACCATATAAAAAGTAAGGGTTTTATCATAAAAATATCCCACTAAGGTAGCACTCCAAACTATCTTCCCTTGCCGAATAACCTCACAGGGAGGGAAAATTTCAATAATATTGCCGGCCATTGTAGGAGGGGGAAAGTATTGAAGGGCCACATTGCTAAAGGGCAGCTCTTTCTGAACAATTGAAGCCCATGAGGGATTCTTCTTGTCCATCAATTCTGATGGATGAGCTCCCGAGGGAGTTTAAAGGGTAACTTTTTGGAGTTATGTTTTTCCTAAACCTTTTTTAGAGGATATTTAAATTATTATTATAATTATATTTTATCAGTTATGGAT